>LOJH01032270.1:0-16592 GCA_001685095.1 Ellobius talpinus
TCTTGCCAACCCAAAAATGGGTCCCTTAATTAAGATATCTACTTCCCTGCTCCCTGCTCGTATTCTTACTCAGATATCTTGACTGAGGGAGCCATTATGGAGCTAGCAAAATACCTGGCACTAGAGAAACTCCCAGGAATCCACAAGGATGACCCCAGCTAAGACCCTAAGCAATAGTGGAGAGGGTGCCTGAACTGGCCTTGCCCTGTAGTCAGATTGATGAATATCTTAAATGTCACCATAGAACCTTTATCCAGCAACTGGTGGCAGCAGAGTCAGAGACTCACAGCAGAGCACTGGGCTGAGCTCCCAAAGTCCAGTAGAAAAATGCTGTATCTTAAATATGGTATGAGACCCTCTGAGGTCCTGACCCCCAGACACTCTTCTCACCACTGCAGTGGTGGCTTAGGGAGTCCCACTTGAGCTCTCAGCAGTAAGCTAAATGCCTCCCATGGGCTCTTTCTTGCCTGCCACATTTTTGTTTGCTCAGGTCTCTGCTTGGTCTGGGTCTCTTCTCCACATTAATGCCCCTTTCCAATATCCTCATTACATCTCTCCCTCTAGAAACAAACAGAACAAAACAGTGTTAGGATTTATTGGCATGGCTTAGCTTATCAGGACTCTCTCCTGAGTTTCTACATCGGAATCTTACCCTTTTGTGGGTTTGTAATTTTCCATTTGAATTTTTCTTTTTGTTTTTGTGTCTAAACATGGGATCTTGCCTGGCTTAAGCTTTGTTCCTTCCAAAATTTTGGGTGTACTAGTGAACTCAGAAATATGTGATAATTTAATGAAAATGCAAAACAATAAATGTCTTCCATTGTCATGGCCCACACAGAAGTAGGCAATTTGGTTTGTTGATTTGAAATGTTTACAAAAATTGCATAGTTCTTTTTTGTTGTTTTTGCTGTTCTCTGTTAAACTTACAGGGAATAAGCAACAATAATGTCAACTGCAATGGACAATAGCAATACAATCTCTATCCAGCAGTATAGAGATTGATAGATCAAGAATATTCATTATTATTGTAGCATGTTCACTTACATTTAGGGGCAAATGCTTGTTATCCCACAGATTTTTTATATAATTATCATTTCAATTCATTATTTTATGTATAATTGCAATAATAATTTATATTATTTTCTTGAAGTTTATGGTACATTAAAGCCTACACAACCCACTCCAAGAGGCCCTGCATGGTTTTCATAAGGTGAAATTTCCCCTTAATTAGCCCGAGAAGAGTTACCTGCACTTTAGAATTGATTCATGATTAATCAGTCTTATTTTCTAAAAGATATTTATTTTGATTAGATGGTATGGAAATTAGCTTGGGATAAGTCTTATTTCACTGGATGCACTCTCTGGTCACGTTAGTGAATCTCACTGGTTTAGACCACTAAAAAGACTCTGTCTGCATCTCATATTGCTTTTCTTTAATGAACATTAATACCCCCCGACCCTGCTGCCTACTGCTGAGCTAATTTTACTGCAGGTGATGTTTGTCAGTTTCGTTCTATTTTTATCCTGCTGGAGGGTGACTGTTGTCTTTCATTTAAAAGTGCTTTGTTTTCACTATATTCCAGTGAAGCCTGTGAAAATGGGTAAATGTACCTTTGGAAAGCCACATCCTGGTACAAAGAGGTGGCCAAAGTTTAAAAAGGCCGTCATTTTTGAAATTCTTCTTCCTGTTGGAAAGCAGTCCAGGCTAAGTATTTAATGTTAAGTGATTAGCCATATATTAAATTGTATTTAATCATTTGCACCATTCGAATGGAAGTCTCCTACGTTCTGTTTCTATGACCAGTCTGTGGTAATTTTCTGCTCAGCTTTAGTTGTTATTATTGAATACTAATCTAATTACCATGCAAGAGATCTGATTGCCGTAATGAAGTTGGGGCACAATTGTCCTTATAAACATCTAAGACTTATAATAATTCATCCACAGTAATATCCAGGGCTTTTCCTTTAAATTTCATCTTTTTTTCTTTTCAAATCTGTTTGGGATTCAGATTGTTTATGTTTATATTAAATGCCCTTTTCTATAAAAATCTTTTTAATAGTTGTATAAATTCCTTAAAAATGTTGCCGAGGTTTTGAAGCAAAGCAAATTCATATAATTTCTTTTGTACCATTATGTGGAGATTTTCTATCTGTGGTTATTAAAATTGTATATTATCTTGGTGAGTTGGCTTTGTTGTCCGGATATATTCTATTTTAGGTCTTGTGGTGAAAGGATTTGTAGAGTTGATAACCATATAATTTTAAATAAGATGTTATCATCAGTATATGTATGTATGTATATGTATGTGCAAGCACTTTCTCATTGTCACACACACACACACTATTCAATTAATTGAAGACTTTAGACCAAAGACTAAAGCATCTTAGAAAAGAAGTTTCGCCTTATGTTTAGCAGAAATCATCCCTGAGTTTTTGATTTGCAAGTTTGCTCCATGGACAGCCAGTTCATGACTGCAATGTGAGCCCTTGCACACTTGTCCACAGTGCTGTTGTGCCTGCCCTTACAACTGTATGGGCCCATTCCCTATAACGAGGAGGTTTAAATAAGTTCTTTTCATGTGAATAAATTATCACATTTGTCCATACTTCTATCTTATTGTTTAATATCTTTGATTCTATCTATGGTTCTGCCGCCCTCTGCTTGTGAGGCTGCTGTTAGCGATGGGGCTGTCTAGAGAGTGGTTTAAACAGTTTCATGGTCCAAACCTTTCTCTGCAGGTGCATTTTATAGTCCCTCTGCATATCTTTTAATCTGACTAAGATTCTGTAGCTCCTAAATGTCTCAGAGTTGGAACTGAGTTATTCTGGAGAGCTGAGGTGAGGGATCTGCTAAGAAGCATAGTGGTGTCTTTGTCCTGGGTCAGGCAGGTGTAGAATCGGATTTCTATCTCACAAATGGGCATTATAATCCATGCTTTCAGATCAGGGCAGAGGCCATGTGACTCCGAAGTCAATAATTTCTTAATTCTATAAATGTCATAAGTAGTTTCTTTCTTGGCAGCAGAATTTGACCTTGTGAGTGACTCTTGAGAACTCATTTCAAGTTCTGTGCCTGTAGCTCTTTTATAGAATGCACAGCTGTCGATCACTTCCTTAGATGACCCAGAAGAGCCTTTGTTCCAGCTAGTAAAATCCTGACCAATACAAGGCAGTTTGGGATTGGTTTTAGGTACCTGGCTAGTGGTTGGATGATACAATATGTGTGGACTCTGCATACTTTGGGGATTATTTCTCAAATGTGAAGAGCGAAAATGAGAAAGGAGGAATTTTTTAAGATTCGGCAGGAATGACATGAATTATTGGTACTGCTTTAATTAGTTTTTATGCTAACACATAGACATGAAATTTCGTGTCAAAGGATGTAAAGGAAAGCAACACGAACAGAGGTAAACAGCTGCAGCAGGTTGCATATTCATGTGTGCAGATCTTTACATGTGCATGTATACATATTATAGCAATCATTAGAGAAGAGGTCGTGAGTTGTGAGGTGAGCACAGCAGAAGCTGGAGGAAAAGAGGGAGAGTCAGGAGTGACGTTGATGCAGAGGTCCTGCATGGAGTTCTTAAAGAATGAAACTATGAAATAAAAAGATAAAATCATCCAAAGTGGAAAATTTTCACTTGAGATATACATATATTTGGTTTTTCAAGACAGAGTTTCTCTGTGTAACAGCTCTGGTTGTCCTGGAACTCACTCTGTAGAGCAGGCTGGCCTCAAAACTCACAGAGATCCACCTGTCTCTGCTTCCCCAGTGTTGGGATTAAGGTGTGTGCCATCACTGCCTAGTTCACTTGTTTTATTTTACAAAATAATTTTTTGAACGGGTGCAGCAATTTTCTACATGCCTAAGGGATTAGGATAAATATTTTAGTCTGTGAGCAGAAACACCCTCCCATAGGAGGAAGACATTAAGTGTTAAGGTGCTTCAGCCACACAAGGACTATGAGTCTGTCACCCAGGCTTCTGAGGATGCTCTGAGGACCCATCACTCTCTCCAGCAGCTTCTGCATGAACACCAGAAACAGGCCATAGCTTGACATGAAGAGGCTCCATGATCAACAAAACTTACAGAAGAAAGTTTATTGAGAGCTTGTTTATGGTTTCAGAGGGTGAGTCCACAACCTTCATCTGGGGGACACGGAAGCAGGCACACAGGCATGGTAAGGGGGCAGCATCTGAGAGGTTTCACATTGAGACAATAATCATAAGGGTGGTGGGTGGGGGTGGGGTTAGGGGACAACACAAGCTTGCTAACTGGGAATGGCATGGACTTTTCAAACCTCAGAGCCTACCACCAGTGACACACCTCCTTCAACAAGCCTACATTGTCTAATCCTACTCAAACAATTCCACCAACTGGAAGCCAAACATTCAAATACATGAGGCTGTGAGGGCCACTGGTACTCAAACCAGCACAGGCTGATACTCTAGAGATGGCGTTGACCTTCACACTGGTCTTTTCATTTTGTTCAATTAAAGATTGTCTATAGATCTGATCCTTAGCTCTTCAGGATTTGAGTGGTGTGTAAGTTGACATTAGTACTTGACTTGCTCTGGAGAACTCTCTGGACTAAGTTACTCTGCATCTTCCTGGACAGAGTGAGGAACGTAGGAGGTTGTTCAGACGCATCCAATGCAGCTGTTCAGTGCTGTATGGTTTACAGCCTTTAATGGTGACATTGTTCTTTTGCTTCCTAAAAGGACTGCATGTGCCCACTACCCTGGCTGAGGCAGGAGGTGCAAGTGTGGGGGTTAGAGGGCAGCCTGGGCAACATGACGCCTAGTCAACTTCAAAAGGTTAAAATTAGAACAAAAGGCTTTATATTTCCCTATTGGAACTGATATTCATTTCTATTCGTGATAGAAAAAATGGCATGATATGTTTAGTTTTTGGATGAATGACCACTTGTCTCTGACACTTTATAATTACCTCCTTCCTCGCCAATTTTAGTGCCACTTTTCTTAAGTTCCAAGCATGGGTATTCTTTGTGTGGGTAGATATATCTTCATGACATTTTCACAGAAATCGTGTCATATATTTTATTTATTGTTTTTACCTGTTTTTTAATTTTTTCCTCTGCTGACTCAGATCTATATATACTTCATCTTAGACTACAAAGACAAGGGCAGGGTTTGGAGATGTCAGAGCACAGAGTTGAGCCAGCCCATGCTTCAGCGATAGAGTGGGACAGTTCTGGCTTGTTTGAGCACTCTTTGGGAAATCTTTGTATGTCTAGCTAAAAGTCAAATCCCAAATAGTCATGCTGATAGAGTCCCTCTCACTCTTCTTCCCCCTTGCTCCTTTCTTTCTCTCTTATTTTCCTTCCTTTTCTTCTCTTCTACTCCTTTCTCTTTTCATGTCTCTGCTATTTCAGTCTGGCAAGTGTGTGATTTATATGGAATGTGCCAGAGTTTGGGGGTGAACCTTTGTATTTTGTTTGTTATGGATACATATTTACATTTTGGCTCTTTATGTTTTGAAGTGAGGTTCTTATAATAATCTATTACCGCAAAAAATCACTCATAATTTTGTCATCTTGAGTACTAGATTTTGTTTGTTACTTTGGGTCTTTATCTTAATTTTTAGAATTTGTAATTGCATGGCTATTTTCATTAGTCTTTGGTTTCTGTGTTATTAGCTTGCATTCAGACAATATTTCTGTCTGCTGCTAGTTTATTTTTTCATAATTTTGTATTTATACTTTAAATGATTAATTTTAAACTGTTTTATTAAATGATTTATTTAATCTTGTTAATGCTTCTGCCAATACTGAGGTCTTTAGAGTTAGCATTTAACAGCGTTATCTTACCACCCTATTCCCCACATGTAAGGATTCCTTGGAACGGCTTGCCAGAGTGTATTCAAGGTGTACAGCCCCAGATTTCCACCCTAAAGTTCCAGAGCTGTGCAGACAAGTCACTTTCAGCTCTTTGTTGCTCATACGCCTGAGATCAAAGTTTCTTTTCCCATGTGGGTATCACTAGTGTCTCCAGCCTTTTGTGGCTTCAGTGATATCAAGATTTCAACCTTATTACACATTCTTTAGCTCCTCACACCTCCTTCCCACAAGACATCTCCAACACAAAAATATTTGAGCTTATTGCCTTGTTTGTGATTTCTTTTCATTTTTGTCTGTGCTTACATATTAATCTTTAAGTAAGATGTGCATACTCCCCACATACATGCAATCTTTTTTTATACAAAGGAGGGTGCTTCTTTTTTAGCTGCATTATTGTCAATAACTAAGTATTAATTATAATATATGATGCATATTTTTTATGATCTGCTTCTCTATAAATATATTTTGAATTGACAAGATGAATTTTAGTAATATTTTTCAAAATCCTTCAAGACACTCATTATTTTTTCTTCTTTCTACTGACTGATACAAGCACATAAGCAGATAGTAGAACATGAACTAGCCTTTTCTTTTGGGGCTAGCGTCTGAACTAGCTTAGACAGTGGTTTGATCAGATGTTTTCTAGAGTTTCCAACCTTATATTTAATATGCAAGATAGCCTGTACCTTTCATATAATGGTTATTAGTTATTTCTATTCTCAAGCATATTCAGTAGCATGGGAAATACTGAAGTGTTTTTATTTATTAATTACTTCTTAGATATTGCTTTCATAGCATAAAATTTTCACATTTCTAGACTCCTTGATTCCAGTTTTGCTCATATTATGACTGTGTTCACACATCATTATTTGTGTGTCTGCTCTCACTGTATAACCTTGCCTTTTCTTCTAGTTCTAAACCTTATTTCAAATATGTATGCAGGAAATTTAAATATTAAGTGTTTACCCACACACATTCAGTATATGACTGACTTGTCATTTTTATTTTTACTACTGTACATATTATGGGGGACAGTATAGTAATCAATGCATGTATATGGCATGTATCAGATCACAGATATTACTTTTTTCGCTTCTATGTATTTAAAAATAACATACAATAATATGTACATTTATTGAGTACTTTGTGCCTCTTGTACAAATCAAACCTCCTTATTATTTTATATTTGAATCCTTAAATGCCTTTATTTTTGTTATTCATAGAATCTAGGTTATTTTGGACTAATGTTATCCCACTGGATTGAAGAATCTTGCTTATCTATGTAGTTTCAGTCTTCTACAATAGGTTAATGCATAGTTGAATAATGCCATGTTTTACTAGAAAAACATAGGTGATAACAGAGTTTAATCATGAAAATATTTATTAATACCCCAACAACTAAAATGATATAATGAAAATAAAATACCCCACAAAGACACCATGGGTGATGCTGTTCAACCAGAGTAGGGAGGTTTAAACCTCATTTCTTTATCCGAAAAACTTTCAAATAGAAGTTTCTCCCCATCACATTCTGGTGGGGCACCTCAGTGAAGGCAATGCACAACACTCCAGAGTCCTTGTGGACAAGTCGCTCTGCCTCTCCAGTCCCACTTTGTTTCTTCTTGTCTCTTAGGAAATATGTGGCAATTCTTACGAGGTTAGCGGTATGTTTATCTGTGGCCTTTAAATGCATCTCTTTGCTGAGTTTAGTGCTTTTAAACTCTTATCTGTAATTTCTCAATGCTGATATGAAGCCACATCTTCCCAGAAAAACATCCTAATAAATGCACACTAATATTTCAATTAGAACTGTTAATAAATCCTTATATAATAGCCCTTCAAAGACTACTAGAGATGTTTTTGTAAGCATTTCAATTATTAGATGTGTATGGATGTTAGTTCAGGAAGGAAAGGTGTTTTCTATAGATCTTTCCAGGCATATGAATTATTGTCATATATTTAGTTCAGTAAGATATTTAAGTGGTTTTTCAGAACACTTGAATCCTACTTCGGTACTAGCCCTCCCATTATAAATCTCACATGAGAAAAAAAATCACTTGATTTCAAAGAGATCTGCCAGGGGATGGACAGCAATAATATCCAATTACTGAAGAAGGCTTTAGATGGGTTGTATACTTGAGCCCATGAGCTATAATTAAAAAAAATTGGTATTGTACAGTAGAGCCCTGGGTCTGCATTTAGCTCATTTCCACACATCATGCCACACTCAGCCAGATTTTATCATTATTGCCTTGAAACAGGAAATCATTTTGCTGTTTCCTAACCGTATGCAAAGTGGGTCTTTGGAGTTTTGCTCTATTTAAAGCATTCAATGGAGAGCTAAATATGTTCAGCATTTTTCATCATTGCATCACCTGGTAATTAGTGTTGGTTATGAAGCTCCTATTTGGTCATATGGAGATTAGTTTGGTTAATTTGCAAATATCTTATAACCCATGAAGATAATCTTTGGTGATATAGTTGGTGAATTTTAAAATGTCTTTAAATTTTTCTTTAAGATATTTTGGCCTTTGTTAACAATACAGCAATTGTAAAATAGTTTAAAATTTGAGTGAAGGGGCTAAGGGTGTAGTCTCAGTGGTATTTTGCTAGTCTGTCTTAAGTGCTAAACTCAAACCACATCACCATTAGCATACACACATACACACACATAAGCACTCACACATGAGAGTTCCCACACTCTACACGTTGATCTGTCTAACAACCACACTGGTTACTCTTCTTTTCACATGAGTTCTGTGAGGCATGAAGAGTCAAATCTGACATATTTTTCAGCTTTTTCTTTGATGTTGTACTTGTGGACTATGAAAATTATGCTAAATTATTTACTCAATGTTGTGTTGACATTTTGAAATCCTGTGGGTTTATTTACTTTTTGTTGGCTTTTTGTGGCCTAGGGTGAATCTCTCCCATGGTACCTAGTTCCTTGTGCTCTAGTTAGAAGCTATAGGTGCCTCTTCTTAGCCATCCTATTGGCTGGTTAGAAGAGCTTGGCTTAGCCAATGAGAATTGTGAAGGTCAACTGATTTGAACACAGCTGCATTTGGAAGTGGGGGCAGTGAAGCACACGGTTTGGTGTTCTGTGGCAAAGTTTGCAAAGCCTTACATCCCTGTTCAAAGTTGTCCACAGCAAAGTTGTTGGTGACTGTGGGCCTAGCTGGGCGAGCCCCCATGCTTGCCGCTGGGACCAATGCTCCTGCCTACTTTCCCAGAACTCACCTATCTTCCACACATAGTAATGTCCGTTATTCTCCTCTGAGTGGAGTTCGGCATGGATTATCATCCTTACAATAGTCTCTCATACTTTTGCTTCTTTTAAGTGTTTTGAGACAGAGTTACCTGAGCTTACCTATATTGAAAAGCACAATGGGCCTTGAGTATTTGTTCTCCTCCCTTAGCTTTGGGCATCACTGGAATTATAGGCCTGTGCCACCTTTCTGGGCCCCATTCTTCTTCATGTTTGCACTTCTCAAAAATCTCCTTTGCAGAGGACGGTGTGTTTTCTTGGAGTTAGTGTTCAAATACATATGGGAGCCTCTCTCAGCTCCCATATTCTTATTGGGTGAACTAGGATGCTAGATGATCATGGTCCTCAAAATTCCTCTAAGCCAGGAGCTTCTGAGTTCATGTTTAATCCTCTGAAGAAAAAAAAATAAAAAGAAACACATTCAAGGATTAAGAAGAGTCAAAGTAGATTCATTAAGGAAATGTGAGAAAACTCCCAAGTGGAAGAGGATGGCAGTGAGCAGGATACTGTTGGTGCATCCCTGGTCTAACAATCCAGTGAGGCCTACGATGGAGACTGATGCACTCTTTGAGACTGGACACCCATTGAGAGAGCAGCCTTTGCATACACTCTGCATATTTCCTTGGTCCAGCCATCATCGTCCATGATCAGAGGTGATCATGAGTTTCTTGTCTAATTAGGAAATGGTCACACACAATGGTCACATTTGCCCAGTCTTTCCCTCAATTCATTTTATTGCTTTTCTAGGCTATTGATCTAGTCATTTCTCTTGGGGAATTTTTGGGAATACATAGTAGCATATAACTTGTCATGGGCTTTTTTTTTCTTTTTACTGACGTCTTAGAGAACACGGAATCTTGACAGGCACATTGAAATATTCAAAGAAGAATTGTGCTGGAGTTGGAAAGAGAGGATGTGAAAAGTGTTTTCCAAAAGATAACAAAAGGATGTGGGTAAAATGAAGCATTTGAGGAGAACAGACTTTCATCCCAAAACCCACGTACCCAACAGCTCATGGGAACGTCAAGATTTTAGACTAAACCCTAAAATACCCTTCCTACTGTGTTAGTGCTCCTGGGAGGTCAGGGCAGACAAAAGAGTTATCTAAACAGAGCAAAGGAAGGTGTCGACCTAGGGCAGCCGCTCTGCACTTCCAGCAGTGAATTTCCCCCTGGCTTTACATTGCTGGATAGGTAGCATCTGTAATCATGTTTGGGGTGAGTCCCTTATAAACACAAATGATTGCTTTATAGTTGTGTTCTCAAATTTAATCCCATGAAAGAGATGATGAAATTCTAATAGTGTTTTAGAGAAAATGGTCCATAACCTTCCATATAGAAGAGCACAACACTAGTTAACTCTGACTCCTGACACACTTGCAGACTGTGCCTCTTCCATCACTTTTCTAATTAGTGAGCAGACATCTTGAAGCACTATGATCATTCAGATTTTAATTGTCAGGCAGTGCTGTCTACAGTTGCTCCATATGTTCCTACCAAAAATTATGAACAATTACGCTAAGATAGTAACTAGACTTTGATGATCGTGGCTAATTGGGTAGCTAGGCATGGTTCGGTCTATTGCTTATTCAGTTGGAAAATAATTGTGATTACATTTTCCACTATCCCACAAGCATATATCTCTCCAAAAAATTTTATTATCTGATATAAATAAGTAAATAAGGTTTCTCTCTCTAGGGGAATTTTCACATTGCCGTTTAATTCACTTTAAAGATATTCAGAAATTACAATATCCTAAGTGAAAACACACACATGAACACACTAGAATTCACTCAGGGTCATGCTAGTAGCAGTGGGTTTATGTTGAGCTTCTGTATGGTTGGGGATTCCTGTTTGAGTGTTAAATGTTTTGAAGTTTTCAACCTTCAATCTCACTTATAATTATTTTTTTTCTGGGAGGAGGGTGCAATGAATGCTTTGCTCAAGTTTAACACAGGTGACTCACATGAGACTCCCGACCTAAAACTGTGCCCTTTAGCCCTTGGGGAGCAGTACCTTTGGTAGTGAGAACAGCAAACGTTTTTGAGTTTGGTTCCCTGGAAACTGGCTCAAAATTCAGTGCTGATTGGGACTATGACTTTTTGATTCCCCAAAATTTCTCAATGTATTTATTTCATAAATGAATGAGAATTATAAAACCAGTTCATAGTAATGCCTACTGGAAAGGGTCATCATGCCATTTCAAGATACGTACAACATGTGAAAGCACTTAGACAACTGAGGGCAGTACAGAATGCTGTATTTATCTCTTTGTACTTGAGAAACATGTTTCCTTATTTTTTTTCTCCCTTTTCGTAATGGGACTGATACTCTCCTGTCTCCTGTAGACCTCCACGTGGATCAATTTTTACCTGTGGCAATGCCTGGGTATGCTCTTTTCTCCTAGTCTAAAAGTCTCAAAATGTCACTCCCACTCTTCCCCTTGTCTCTCTGGTCACGTTTGTTTTTCCTTTGGACTGGCTTTTTTATTGTGACATTTGGAAAGCAGTGCCAGTCTTGCCCAGAATACCTGCTTTGTAATGTTCCTTCTTTTCTTCTTCTGTTCCTGCCTTCTTCTTCTTCTCTCTATATTTTCTTCTTTCCTTTTCCCTCTATTATCTGTTTCCTTTATTTTCTTGGGTATTTTTGATATATTGATTTATATATATTTATATATATTTATTAGTGTTATGTTGTAAGCAATGATAAATTCTAATTTATGAAAGATTTTTTCCAAATATAATATTTTTAAAGAATGCATAAAAACTTCCAATAACCTCATTTATTCTAATCCTATAAATTAAATCATTGGTATGTACCCTCCCAGTCATGTTTTTTACAGTTTTGTATTATTGGAAGTAATTTGTGAAATAGAGAATTGTTTCCAAAGTCAAGACTTTTAAGATTTCTGCCAAATGTTCCTGAAGCATTCAATCTGATTCTACCACGGTGTTTTGAATGGCAAGTACTACCCTTCTGCATTTGATTACTTGGTAGCTGGTTGGTGGTGCTGTTTGGGAAGGTTATAGATCATTTAGGAGGTGCATCCTTTCTAGAGGAAGTGAATCACTGGGGGGGTGGCTTTAGGAGTTCACAGCCTCTCCCTCCTTACAGTTTTTTCAGCGACCTCTTTATGGTTGGAAATGTGATTTCTCAGCTCCCTGCTCTGGCTGCGTACTGCAATATACAGCATCCACTCATTGACTCTCGCTGGAACCTTAATCCAAAGTAGACGCTTCCATAGTTGCTTTTGGTCATGCTGTTTCATCACAGAAACAGAAGAGTAACTAAACACCTACCCTCACTACTGTTTTCTCTATATTTACCGAATACTGGCTTAATGCCAGCTTCCACTGAGATATGCTGGCTAGTTTTGTGTCAGCTTGACCCAGGCTACAGTGATTTGGAAGAGGGACTCTCTAGACCGACCCCACTAGACTGGTTTGTGAGCAATCCTGTGTACATTTTCTTGACCGAGGATAGATGAGAGAGGACACAGTCAACTGCAGGCAGTGGCTCCCCGTGGCTGGTGGTCCTGCATTCTATAAAAAGGCAGGCTGGGTAAGCCATGGGAGCAGTACGTAGCCAGTAAGTAGCGCTTCTCCATGATCTCTGCATCAGCTGCTACCTCCAAGTTCCTGCCCTGTTGGAATTTCTACCCTGATTTTCCTTAGCAATAGAGTGTGTCCTGAGTGTTATAAGCAGAAATAAACTCTCTCTTCTCCAGGTTGTTTATGGTCATGGTGCTTTATCACAACAGTAGAAATCCTAACTAAGATATGAGATATTCAAGGCTTGAACTGTTTAGAAATAGCAGTGTCTTAAAAGGCAAATGAACTTGTTCTAGTCTCCTTTGTGGTGTGGCCTAAGTCACGGTCTAGTCAAGGATCTTGTCCCTATTCTAGTGCCACCTTACATTCCTGCTGTGTTCAATCCCTTTAATCTTATTTCTTTAAGTGATATCCAGTAGCGTATTAGTATTAATGGACATATTGTCAGTCTGTGAACAGGAGTAAGCTAGTCCAGTATGTGGCATGAGTTGCTGGACTGAGAACTTTGTCTCTTAATATCATCATGCTTTTCTCTGTGCAAATTAGAATTATTTTTCTTTAGCATTCTATGAACACATTTTATTTTCATGAGAAGTAAAATCACTTTCTTTGTAGTATGGAAGACTAGAGTTTATATCATGGGGACTTGTTCTCCCTGAAGAATCCAAGCTTCATTCTTTTGTTCGTACATTTTTTTTCTTTCTATTCTCACAAAAGCTTTAGTGGTTACTACATCCAATTCTTCATGCAGCGTAAGATAAAAATAATACACAAATGTCAAGGGACATTTTGAAACCTTCTAGCTGAGAATAAGAGTTCAGTGTTAGAGCCAAAGATGTCAGAACCTAAACTCTTGGTACCATCTGTGTGTGACTTTCCTGGGTCCCTTCTTCCACAGGCCGTTGGCCTCAAAACTACTTGCTTCATGATGTAAACCACTTCCCATTAAATTTGCATTTGTTTAGAAGTGTGACATATTTAAATCTACAGAAATTAAAGGGACCTCTGACACCTGGACCAGTTATTAGATAATGGACATCTTTTGTTCTTCATCAAGTAATCCTTAGGCAGCCATTTTGTTCTCATGCTAATTCAATAAGTATTAGCTACTAACTTTGAGCTGGGACCTCCCACCCAAGAGCTCAAATACTATCAAAGCTAATTCCTTAAAATTCATAGACTCCAAACATTGCCAGAAGGGTGAGAATGACCTTTTTCTAGCGAGGGAGAAGACAAGTGCTGCTCAGGTAATGGCCGAGCCCTCAGGCTGTCAAGCGCTTCTTCTCACAGCAGAAGTCACGGACCATGAAAACTACCAAACAGAGGCTTGCCGACGAATGCAGAGCAAGGGTCAAGGACTCCGTATTTCTGTCCCATACACACTAGTCTTCTGTTGCTGTCAAAGCAGGTTACCATAACTTGACTGGCTTAACTCAACACAAATTTATTATTTTATAATTCCAAGTGTAAAAATCTCTCTGTGCTGAAACCACAGTGTTGACAGGACAGCACCCTTCTGGTTGCTGCCAGGGAAAACCTGATCATCTGTTTCTTCCAGTCTCTGTTGACTACCTGGACTCAAGTCTCCTCTGCCTCCAAGTCAACATCTTCAATCTGCATGCGTTGATTATGCTTCCCTCTCTCTTCTAGGGACCTATATGAGCACAGGTCCATGGGACAACCTAGCAAAATCTCCATCTCCAGATGATTAATTTGATAACATGTGCAAATCCCCTTTTCTCCATGCGAAGGAGCATATTCAGAGGTTCTCAGGATTCCAACATGAGTATCCTGGGAAGAAGCCATTTTACATTTATGGTTTTATGTCAAAATCATCTTGCATTTTTATATGCCACAAAGTTATTGATATTATAAATGTAGCTTTCCATGAAATATGCCTTTAACACAGAAGATTCTGCTATTGCCTCAAGTAAATTACTTTCTGGCCTCCTTCCCTCCTTTGTCTGCAAGGGAAATGGCAGTCTGGAAGCATTCTCGGCTGTCATGGATTAGGAATTATTGAACAGCATACCCAAATCAAACAACCCAGCCGTTTTACTAGCTCTCCTTTTCACCCCCTTTCCCTGTCTTCTCGCTACTTGTCTTTCCCCCTCATCTCTTTCATCTCTATTTCTCTCTCTCTCTCTCTCTCTCTCTCTCACACACACACACACACACATATGGTAGGGTAAGGAGAGAGTGGCAAACTCAGTCTTCTTTATGCATTACTTGTTAGTAATTTATGCAAACGTACAATGATGAAGAAAACATCTGGCAAAGAAAATATATGCTTTGCTTAGTTTTAAATAGAAAGTGCTCATACAAGGAGAAAAACATTCAAAATTTCCAGGAGATCGCTTGAGGGGTATGAAACATATCTCCCAGGAGAAATAAGCTCATGTCTTCAACTGGATTTCTGGCAGGGAGATGATGGGTTGCCTTTAGGGCACAGTGTAAAGCGCTGGACTAGCCGGATGAGTCAGAAGGCAAGAGTTCATAGGGAGCTTTCTTCTGAAGGCAGGGAAAAATAAACCCTCTTAATGGGTGCTTTGGAAGAGTTCCCTGAGCTGTAACCTTGGTGGATGATGGCTTCAGAATCATTAACCACCCAAGATAAATACAGTCCATAGGAGGTAGTTGTTCTTTCCAATGCGGGTTCCAAATGAGACAGACTAGTCATTTACAATAAACACAGCTAAAAGAGAACAAAACTAAGCAGCCATGAGTCAGCTAGGTTGGCCTCTTTTTGTAAAAGTTGGGGAGAAGGTTCCTCACCAATTTCCAAATTGGACGATTATTCAAAATTGGATTATTCAATTTTTTTTTAGAATACAGAAAACTGCAGGCTCACAGAAATCTCAAACTGGGTTTCCTAATCTACTTAATAGCTGGGTTGCCTAGCACAGACGTCTTAATCTTACAATAATTAGATTAATTTTTTAAAACGGTAATAAAAAACATTTGCATAGGCAGTGTTTAAATGTTTTATGAGGATTGTAATCACCCTGAAACAAGCTTGGAAAATCCCTTGGTATATTTTCAAGTGATAAAGTTCTCTATCAATGTTTAAAAATATTTATGATGGTAAAGCATTTATTACTGTTCGTGGCATAGTTTACTAATTATTACCAAGTATTAATATAAAGTATGAAATAAGCAACAACAAATAATGGTCTGTCTTTTTTGTCAATATTAATTGTCTATTTTTAGAGAACAGTTCATTGACTTTTAAATCATGTGCACACTTATAAAATGACCCAGTGAATCAAGATGAATAACATTTTCAACATTGCCTCTTAGTAGTAGCTGAATAAATTAGTTCAACGAGTAGATCTTACTATGCATAGAATCTTCAAACTTGTACTCTTTGTGTCTAGCTCCATTCACCTGGTGTTACTATTTTTTTCTATTTAGAGTAATGCATGGGTAATACATTTTTCTGTAGCTGAGAAAAATTTCAATATATTGTATATAACATGTACTCATTTCTGTTCATGAACATTTGTGTTGCCTTTAGTTGTAATGTGAATAAAACTGCTATATATTTTAGTGGAAGTCTTTTTCATTTATATTTATAGAAAAGTTTTATAATGAGGTTTCCAGATTACAAAAGTGCTGCTGGAATGGGTCACTTGTTTTGTGTTGAACTCATAGATCATCTTTGGGTACATCATTAACTTAACTATGTTGCATTATTATTCATGACTATGACTGGTCTTGGAATTGTCTGGGATGTTCTTTTGTTCCTTTCAGCAAAGTTTCATAGATTTGCACCTGTTTAGTAAAAATACCTTTAAGCATTTAAAGTTTTGGTTGCAATTTTAAAATGGAATGGATTTATTCCACTTAGAAATTCATTTTGCTAGAATCCACTAATAAGAGAGTACATACCATATTCATCTTTTTGGGTATG
>LOJH01032271.1:0-15894 GCA_001685095.1 Ellobius talpinus
TATTCATCTTTTTGGGTCTGGGTTATCTCACTCAGTAAAGTGTTTTATATTTCCTTAAGAAGGTTAAAATTGCCTATTTGTATGTTTAGCAGCTTTAGTTTTAACATGTTATGAGATTAGAAATTTAAGAACTAAAATAAATCAGTATTTAGTATGAATTGTTTCTTGATAGGTGGGCTAAAAGAGTATTATTTGCATTCCTTATCTATTTTTTAAATTTTGGAACAGGTGTTTTGTGAGTTTTGTTTATTGATATGCATAAATTTTAAACTTTTAAAAAAGATATGTGCTTCATAGGGCCATTTGCTTGTGTGCTTGTGTTTGTGTATCTGATATACACATGTGTTGGTATGTGCATATATGTGCACACGTAATCATGAGTGTGTGTGCATATGTGTGGGGCCAAAAAGCTGGTGTCACAATGTCTTCAACAGTCTTATGTTTTTGAGACATAATTCCTTCCATAGATAAGGCTCACTGACTTGACTAGTCTTACTGGTCCAAGGGCTTCAGGAATGCTCCTGTGGCATCTTTCCCAGACTTTACATGGGTGCCTGCAAACTCAGATTCTCATGTCTGCACAGCAACCACTTTATTCACCAAGCTGTATCCCTTGTTCCTCTAACATCAACCCAATACTTGTATATAATATAGGCTGTATTCCACAGATATGTAGAATAAAGTAATAAATGCTATTGCATGGATATACATGAGATTGAAGGATTCTAGAGCATTGGTTCTTAGCCTGTGGATTCCAACCCCTTTGACAAATCTCTATCTCCAAATATATTTATATTATGACTTATCACAGTAGCAAAATCACAGTTACAAAGTAGCAATAAAAATAATTTTAAGGTTGGGGTTCACCACAGCATGAGAAACTATATTAAAGGGTTGAAGCAATAGGAAGGTTGAGAACCACTGTTCCTAGGTGAAGCAATCTTATTCTTTCTCAAATTTGCATTTGTAGCATGGACAATGACAAGGACACAGGCTGTGGAATGCACGAGAGCTAAAGTCTGAACAGCAGCCTTTCACTCAAATCGGTTCCTCAGTCTGCTTCCTAGGAATGTAGTAAAGATGAGATGCAGTCATTTATATAAAACCTAGCTTAGTAACTGACATATGTTAAAAGTCATAAATATTAAGTGCCACGCTTCTTATTAAATGTTCTTTTATGTAATGGTTATTGTAGTATTTAAAAAATACATAGTTGTTTAATAAACATAGAGAACACCAGTAAAATTCTATTGAATCAATAGAATAGTCAAGTAATTCAGCTTTGAAATATTTAACAAAATTTAAATGAAGTATTTGTTTGTTTTCCCCCATTCCAAATGCCTTCCACATCCAAGTGACTCAAAGTATAAATATCAATAAGCTCAATCAGTTTTAATACCCGAGTCCTGGGTGCAAGTCTCACTTTCCCTCTCAGTAAAGTAATAACAAACAAACAAACAAACAAGAAATACTTTCCCACACATAACACCTTTCTTATATGAGACTCTTGATGTTCTCTCATAAATACTTGAACATGTTCGCCAACAAGTTTGGGGGAGGGATTACATCATCTATACAATCCATACTGTGGTTGAAATCCCACTTCCTGCTGATGCATTTCTAACGGTTACAAGGAGTACTTTGTCCTTTGATTGGCAATGAATGACTTTGGAGAGCTGTGGAATCAAACATTTTGCTTGTGCTTACTTATTCCTTTGATGATTTTATTGGCCCTTGTAAAATTTGCTACTACTCATTTCCCAGCAACTCTTTGTGTCAGTGGGATTCACTCCCAGTCAGTGATGTTTTCTCTCTGTGATATTGCCTTTTCCTCAGCAGCTTCTGTGGATCCATAAATAATGTCACTTTAATATTTCCATATTGATCGGAACATCACAGAAGCTTGCCTGTGTCCACTACTCTCGAATCTTTTTCTCGTCTGTAGAGATCTTCCTCTCTGCTCTCCACCCACTTTCTTCAAAGATGAAGTGGAAGATAAATTACTCTTTTTCTAACAGTTCTGTCCCTTCAATTTTCTGTCTTGGAGACAGACAGCTTTCTATTTTACTTAATGGTTTTTTTATTCCTTCTTGTCCAGGGAATCAAAAGAAAAGTCTTCCATTTTCTTCTTCTGATTTTAATTTTTCTTGAGTCAATCTTCTTTTATGTGAGAGTTTTCACACTCTTTTCTTTTTTAGATAGGTTTGATTATTATAAAATTTACTCTTATTGATAGTAATTTGAAGGAAATTGAACTAGAAGAGTAGAAAATAATCTACTTTGCATAATATATAGTCTCATCTATTTTTCCTTAGCTAAAAATTAAATTTGCATTTCATATTTGCATTTAACTTTATTATGTATAGTTCTCTGTGAACCAACTTTTTATATTTTTGCATCAGATCAAGAATTTTTCTCATATATATGTATATACATGAGAAAGTTTTTCATGCACACATGTATATACACACACATTTATTTATTTATATTTTTATCCCAGAAGCTCAGATCTTAGAAGAGCCTGATAATTTATAAACTTCTAAGGAACTGTCATTGAGATATTTGGTATAATGTTAGCTACAACTTATCCAAATGATAATATATCAAAAAATGGAACACAGCAAACTAGTAGGAGAAGAAAGAAGGGAAATCCTAAATCAAAACATAATAAACAATGTAGTCTGAAAAAAATGGATGTCTTAGGAATTGTGTCAGTAGAAGTTAGGAAAATGATTTTGTGGGATGATAAGTTTAGAGAACTCTAGCCTTATTGTGCTTTTGGTTTCATGTATACATCCACAAAATTACAGGAGGGAAGTCGAGTGTATGCACTGGGGTACCTGCTGATTATGGAGTCTGAGTATGGTCACTCCAATTTACAGCTAATAATGTTGTACACTCCTGACTTCTGTTGAATCTATCATCTATCTATCTATCNATCTATTATTTATCATCTAACTATGTTTTCATCTGCAGTTAATGATTATCCAGTAACATCTAATAATAAGTTATGAAACCCTCATCATTTCACAGTTTCCCTACCCACACTTTTGCAAAGAGGATTCTGTATGGAGGGGGCAAAGACGAATGTAAAGTTAGACCTTGCTGGCTTTGCCTACCTAGTCTTTGAGCATTACATCATATGTTTTGTTCCAGTTATATCTTCACAAGGCTATTCTTGTTTCTATCCTGTCTGTGCAATGAGGTCATTGACTCTCTTTCAGCTCCAAAGTCAAATGTATGGTGAACTTCTAGATAGCTGGACAGTTGGAATTTCCTGGAGGTTAGCACTCTCAGAGGAAACAAAATCTCTCGGCGCTTCTCCCAGACTTCACCCTCTGTGTCTTCTCATCCATAGCCTTTCTAAGTGGGTTGCGGATAGCACCATTCTTATTCAGTCATACCATGCCCGGTATTCTTATTCAGTCATACCACGCCCGGTATTTCTAAGTGGGTTGTTGATAGCACCATTCTTATTCAGTCATACCATGCCTGGTATTTGAAGTGAAGAGAGGATTCTTAGTGACTGAGACCTCAATTTTTGAGGTCCAGAAAGATAGTGTTAGAACTCAATTCTTTTAGGAAATAGGGAGCCAGTATCCTCCACTATAGAATTGCCTGTTTAGTGTGTGGAAAACTATTTGGAGTCAAAAAATGTGTTTTGTGTTTTGAATGTGGATCAGGAAAAGCTTAATATGAGTCAGACTTAGTTTCTTTTTGATATCTTCAGATACTATACTTAAGAAGGTCATTAAAACTAAAGCTTAATTAAATGTAGGGACATTAGCAATTAAATTCTTCAGCTGTATTAGCCACATTTCAAGTGCCCAGAACATGTGACTAATGATTGTGACACTGGACAGAGCAGAGAAGGAATTCTGGCATAGGACATTCTGCAAGACTCTGTTTAGGTTCTGAAATTTTGAGAAGTCATCTTAAAGGCATAGAAAAGTAGTTACAAAATTATATACTTCCTAGTAAATAATCACTACTAAAACATAAGAAATAACAAAAATAAGGAAAAATTCATGTGTCCTCTTTTTACCGTTTAAAGCAATCATCCTCCTAAGATAGTCTAAGCCAGTGGTTAGTCTATTTTTGAATATTTATCACATAGGAATATAGTAAAAACATTACATTTTCATGCCTTACAACTTGTATATAAATGGTATTGGTTTGCGAATCTTGTTATAGTGAAGATTTCCAGTTAATATTTCATCTCAGCCTTTAACCACAGTGATACAGACAGTTCTTCAGCATAGCTATAATGCATATGTACATTTCCCTGCTCTATAGCATTTTCTGTGCATATATCTATATTGTGTATGATGGCCAATTGAGATCCTCATGATGAGGTCTTTGTGCTAAATTTTTTAAAGACTCTGTTAGAAAATCCACCTCTGTCCCAGGTTTGAAACAATTCAGGTGTACGGATTGCGAGTCTTTCATGAAAGTCCACAGTCTCCTCACTGGTGCTAGCTGAGGTCCAGCATGTCTTTGCTTCAATCAGGAAGCCTTTGAGGTATCTGCAAGCTGATGAAAGTGTGAGGGCAGAAAGCAGAGCTAGGGTATCACCCCAGAGCATCTGAGGGGGGCAGGCTCTTTTTGTTATACTGTTTGTTGACTGCTCCCTAAGTAAATGAGTCTGTGTGTAAATTGAGTACCAAAGTATATCGTGCAAAACATTCACTCATTTCTTCAGGAGGAAAATAAGTCACCAAGTTTATATCAAAATTTCCACTCCACCTGAATATCTTTAGCTGCTCTCTTTTGATGTTCTGGTTTCATACATTTAAAAGTAATGCTTGGATCCTAACTAGGGAGCCTGGCAGCTGGTGTTAGGTCTCTCTCTCTTTCCCTTTGCCTCTTACTTGAAAAAGACTCTGTCCTCTGTGGAATGTGAAATCAGCCTGGTTATGTTTTTGAGAATTTCAATGTAATACCAAAAATGTGTTCTTCACGATGTTTGAAGAGTGTCTTTCTTATTCCTTCCTTGGATTACAAGCCAAGCTTGTTATTTATTTATTTATTTAAAAGGCTTGTACACCACTTCAAAGACAACACCTTTAAAAACACCAATATATTTTAATACGGCATTTAAGTCATTTCACACACACTTATTGATTTAGGAAAAAAACTAGTAAATTGGACATTCCAAAAATGTTGATTATACAGAGAATCTCCGTGATTAATTATCAGAAAAGGCCTGAGGTTTACTTTCATAGATGGAATATTCTGATACACCCACAAAACATTAAATAAATAAAAAATAAATCTAGCCGCAAAAGCAGATGTGTAACTCCACACATCTGTTGAAGGAGGTGTGTTCCCTCCATCTAGGCTTCAGTGATGGAGGTGGGTCTCCTTATATCACAGCACTTTTACTTACCAGGTAAAGATTAAAATAGAAGTGTGCCTCAGAGAGTGGAACGCAGGGCATCCCTTATCCAGCCATCCATTTCTGGACTGACTGACAGGAAGCAGAATTCTCAGGTATGCAGAGTAGAACATTTGGTAAGTACAAGTGAAAAAACCTACAGAGTTTTACCTTCTGGACCTCGGATGCATTGATTGCCCTATAGAGCTTCAAAACTGAAAAATAGCAACAACCAAAACAAACTAAGAATTCTGCCTAATTCTGCCTACTACTGGTTTGCAAGAATAGAAGCTGTCTTCACACACACAAATGCACCGATACACAAACAGACACATGTACACAGTCTCAGGAGGTAAGCTAGGATTTAAAATAAATTTACCTTGAAGGCATAAAATGAATCTTGATAGCTTTGGGATTTGACATAATAGACATAAAGATACAGGAAGATAGAAATAAATATAGAGGGTCGTACAAAGTGGGAACAGGTAAGGAAATCTTAATATCAATCTCTGAATCCAAAGGACAAGGGGCAAGTCTTTCATGTAAAAGAGGGTGATAGACAAACCCACATCCTATAAGAGGAAACTCTGGAAACCTTTCTTGCTGCTATGTGGAAGGAGAAGGATGGTTCTTTTGAGAATTAATAAACAACCATTATCCCTTAACTAGGTATACAACCACAAGCCCTGTTTCCTCATATAGCTTAAATGATCTGAATCAAACAACCCCAAGTAAGTAACAATGTAAGGCCGGTGGCAGAATAAAGCACATTTGTTGCAGAAATGCTGTTTTAGTGTGTGTTTCAAAGATTTCTTAGTTTTTAGAGATACGAGGCTTATAAAATTGAGAATGCAGAAGATTGAGAGCAGAATGTGGAGCGACACAAAGGAAACAATGGTCCCAATCAGGCTGCAGTGCTTATGTAAACAGGACAGCGTTCTCTAAGGTGAAATGCAATTAAAGATAAAATACTGAAGAAAAAGCATATTGCTGAAATGCTCACTTCATCATAAAGCTAATTCATTCTAAATACATATATTCAACAAAATTTCAAAAGCTAAAAGCAAATTGTTACTGTCAGTCATAGTTAGGGACTTTTTTCTTTATCAGGAGATAATGGACATGACCCCAGATAAACTGACCATTACAAGCAGATTGAACAGCCAGTATCTGCACACCTTTTCAGCCATCATACATGCCATGTCTAATGAGCACACATACACACAAACATAACAAGAATAAATAACTAAAAATGATACATTTAGGAAAAATTCAAAATTACATCTAGAGCAAGAGGAAATCAAGAGAGAAATTGAAAACCTTCAGTAACTCAGCTCTAGATTAAATACTGCTGCAGACTGACATGGTAGAGTATTTAAATGCATAAAGGCCAAGGCAGTTTCATTGCTATAAGATTTCTATCTTTTAAAAGGAAAATAATGGTCATTATTAGTCAATTAACTGCAGTAGGCTGATACTAGAAAACCAAAACAGCAAGAAAAACATTTGAATTTGGAAAAGAACATTTTCTCTAGAGTCACTGAGACAACTGGAAGAGTGAAAGAATGCTCTAAACCACAGTGAAGATCCTAGACGATGCTTGCGTCCCTAACACTGCTAGGAAAATGAGCAGAATAGAGGCTCTGTAGAGATACAATTTAGACATCTAAGCCATGGTGGAGGCTCACCAAAGCATGTTAGTTGCTTGAGGGTGTTCATAAATGGTGTAGGAAGTCCTTCTGTTTCTGTGTTGGTTTTTTTGGTTAATGAATAAAACAACTGCCTTGGCCTGTTGATAGGGTAGAACTTAGGTAGGCAGGAAAAACTGCACTGAATGCTGGGAGAAGGAAGGCAGAGGGATAGAGGTGCTAAAATTTTGCTGGTAGGCCACGACCTCATGGTGGTGCACAGATTACTAGAAATGGGTTAAATTAAGATGTAAGAGTTAGCCAATAAGAAGTTAGAGCTAATGGGCCAAGCGGTGTTTTAATTAACATACTTTCTGTGTGATTATTTTGGGTCTAAGCTAGCCGGGAGGCTGGGAACCAACAAGCAACACTTCTCCAACACATAATAACCACAAGAACAGCAGTCACCCAAGATGAAGTCACTGGGGAAGTCAGTATAGACTCACCATTTTTGTAAATGCTTGAAGGACTAGCCAGGTGCTACCAACCCCACGACTATGGAAACACACAGGAGGAAAACATCTTTCCTCAACTGCGTAGTTGCAACCTAACTTAAAGCCAGTTAGGGAGGCACACTTAATTTTCAGAGCGCAGCTAGAACTAAGAGTGGAGGAATCAATGTAAGCTTCTCTATACTAGAATGAACGTAAAGAAACAAAATGGAAAGAAATAATAAGTAAAAAATTAAAAATGTAATACTTTTAATTTGACAAGATGACATTAGCAACACTTTAAAAATAATAAATTGTTTCAAGATTCTTGTTTTGGAGTGATAATATTAATAAATACAAGAAAATGATTGATATAAATATTTAGGATACAAAAATCAACTGTGATAAGGGAAAGATGGTTATTTCAAAATAGTCTTAACTTTGAGGGATACAATATTCAGGGTTCATTAAAGCTATACCAAACTTTCCTATGAATTCCCTATATGTATAAAATACTTTACAAAAAAAGAGAGATTTATAGCAAAGAAATGAGGGAGGAACAAAGTCAGGAGAGAGAGATAATAAAGAGAACACATTTGGGATTGAAATTCTAAGGTTGCCACTTACTAGCTGTGAGCTTGTTGGAAGTTTACTTTATCTCTTGACACCAAATTAAAATAACACTATCGCATAGCAGCTTCCTTGGAGATTAAAACCTTCCATCTTGGAGGGAAGCTTATGAAAAATGCAAGAAGATCATGAAGACCATGGGAAGGTGAAGCAGTAAGATGTCCTAAAAGAGGTGAAACCTTCCAAACTACAGGGAACACTTTATTCTCAAGAAGTAAGCAACTCTATAGCTTCAGGACATCCCAGAAACTGACCAAAGCATATATAAGCAGTAAGGATTGTTAAGAGACACTCTTGGAGGAGGCTCAGATCACCTGAACCACCTGGAAAGGACACTCTAATTATTCAGCTGACTGCAGACTGTACAGTGCGCTGCAGGTTCACAGTTTTCATAAACTGTCACACATGCTGGGGTGGAGCTTTGGAGATGAAGTTGTCTGAGTCATTTATGCTCCTCTAAGTAACCCCTCACCTACATTCCTATAAGTAACTCAAATAAAACTCATTGGCTCACCATTTGACTTTGGTGGTATTCCGTCTTTGATCTGTATTTGTTTCCTCCTTAGTTTCATACAACAATGTCTACTTTGTAAAATTTTGAGCAAATTGAATGAGATGTTTTTGTTACCAAATAGTAATGTCTAATAAAATATAGCTATCTTCCTACATAATAGAGTCATTTATCTTTACATCACTTATCAAACTACATACCTATCCTATGTTAACATATTATAGACATCCTGGTAAAGCTTGCAGTCCCCTAATTCATATCACAAAGTGCATATCACAGGGAGAGGCATAAAGAAATGCATTGTGATGACTGATAAGAAAGCAAGCTACAGGACAGAAGAGAAATGCCATAGCAACAGTTCACATCCACTGTGGTAGTCAGGGAAGAAGTGGCAACAGAGGAAGTCCAAGATGTTTTCAGGTGGGAATCTCAGCCAGTGTTTCAGTTTCAGCCTCTGAATTCCAGCTTCCACAATTGCTTCCTAGCTCGCGTTTCTGTACTTATTGATGAGGCCATGAACATGAAAGCAAGAGGCCATACGCATGAAAGAAAGCAAAGAGGGGTACATGGGAGAACTTGGAAGGATGAAAGGGAAGGGGAAATGATGTAATTAATGTAACCTAAAAAATAAAAGAAGTAACTAAAAACAGCTAATTTTGTCAGTTATTGTCACCCTGTACACACTGCAAATTTCTGATTTCTATTCGTTATTATAGAACTTCACACACAATAGGTGACGAGTAAATTATCTGCATCAGATCAATACACAGAAAAATATTTCAACTTCTAAAATAATTTCAGGTATATCAGTACATTTTTTTAAGTTTATAGTTGCTGTTGCTGTTTTAATAGCTTTATTATTTTTTAAAAGAGGAAGGAAAGGAAACAGATAAAGGAGGATAAAAAAATGGAACCAGAGAGTCAGCTAATTATGGATATTTATATGAATACATTCAAAAGTAGTAATTAAGATATATCTTAATTATTCATCTATCATCTATCTGTCTATCTATCTATCTATCTATCTATCTTAGTATCAAATAGCCTCTTCTCCATAAATTGCTTATTATGATCTTTCAGCTCTTTCTTATATAATCCTGACTAAAATTACTTTTGGTTTTGGTGCCAAGTCCCTAGAGCCTTGTGTTCTTGGTGCAAGTGAAGAGAGCAGTTACTGCATGCGAACCTCTTCAATCCTGAGTACAGCATGTCCCCACTTACGACCCTCATAGGCCCATAAGGTAATGGGAAAGAAAGATAAAGGAGACAATGTGAAAAGTGGCTTAATTTTAAAAGCAAAAGATAAAGTCAGTGCTGTATCTTGAATTTAATCAGATATAATCTCATGTTCCTGAAACTATGCAAAAGAAATTCCCTAGTAAGTAGCATAAGCAGAGATGGAACAATGATACATTTTTAAGAGAAATTTTATTTACCTTTCTAAAACAACTAACCATGCTGAAAGGAAATCTAAAGCAAGGGAGGCATTCTAAAACCTGCTTAGTAAATCTCAGATTTTAGACATTTAAATGTATATCCCCAAAGTGCTGGGCTCCCAAGACGTGAGCAGCATCTTGAGGTCTCAACAATATTGTGCAGCACTTCATTTCTTCCATGAAGCACAATGCTGTGTTTCATCCTGGAACAGGTGAGAGAAAACAGAACATGAAAGAATAATATTAGCATTGAGAGGAAGATTCAAGACATAAATAAAAGGCAGCAATGTAAGCCCTTGTAAGGGCTCTTACAGAAACAAAAATGAGGCTAAGAAAAACACTTTCTGGTAACTGCAAATGATATCCATTTATGCTCAGTATGTATGTATATATGGAGATTTTATCTATTAATTTAAATTTACTCTGAATGTGTTTATATATTTATATTTATATCAGCTTTAATATATTATATAGGGATTTACCATCAGCATATAGTATTGTGTGTCCTCATGGATGCATGGCAGGTCTTCAGTCAAGTGTGGGGGAGTAACATTCCTTGTAAATTTCAGAGTCTAGAAGTTTTCTAGCTCCTAGCTCCTCCTTCATTATTTCCATCATTGTTAATGCCTTGTGAAACACAGTTGAGCGGTAAACCACTTCAAGTTAAGAGTTGCCTTTTGCTAGCATAGTCCCTGAATAAACTTCAATTTTTCATCCAAGAAGAAAGGCATGAACATATGTGCATAGCATGTGTGTACACTGCCCTAACTATGTACATACATGTGCCAAGATAGCTCCTTTCAGTTTATGAAGAAAATCCTAGATTTTCACAAAAATGTATCCCTTTGCATGTGTTCAGGTATACATTTATTCAACTTTCAGCATTGTTTTCTCTAGATCTGGTCCTGCCCCCAAATCTTTGAACTAATCTGGACATAGTAAGATTCTATTTGGTTGGTCTATAACCACCCATCTGCAGTCTTAGAAACCTGAAGATAACAGGATTTATCAGCTATGGGTCTCAGAAAGTGACAAGACTCCTGCCTACTCAGAGTGGACTTGGATGACTGATACCATAAGCATTTAGTAGCTTTTGATATGCATAACTGGAAGTTTCTCTCCTGCCCACCAGTTCCCGAATAACCATTTTGAGGCTTAATATTAATTACAAACTGTTTGGTTGGTAGCTCAGGTTTCTTACTGGCTAGATGTACATAGAAAACAACCTGTTCTTTTTTTTTTTATCTTTGCATTACCACATGCCCTGTGGCTTACCGGTAGTGCTCTGGCATCTTACTCCTCCGGTGGCTGCTGATGTCCTCTTTGATTCTGCCATGTTTCTCCCTATATTCGGTTTTGCCTGTTGGCCAAATCAACTTCTTTATTAACCAATGGTAATAAGTGGTAATAAGACATATTCACAGCATACAGAAAGGCATCCCACATGAGTCATGTTTAAAGTGACATTAGGAAAATATTTCTTCTTTTACTCAACAACGTTTTAACACATGTCTCCTGTGATCAGGACACTATACAGGTCATATAGATGCAAACTCTGGTTGCTACTCCACATGAGCATCTACCTACCCACAAGTATTTGACATTAAAATCATTCCATCCATTTTTTCCTTGTCTGTATATGTTATATTACATAGATGCTTTTCTTTTCTTTATTTCCCTGTCCACTCAAAAAGAAATACAACCAGTATCTCAGGGTGTTATCTGAACACTGAAGTAACTGCAGGACTATTTACAATAACCAAGATATGGAAACAACGTATATGTTCATCAGTGGAGACACAGCTCATGGTGAAAGCAGTTGTCCAGCATTTTCCTTGGTCCTGTGATCAATTCCCAGGATCACAGAAAGAAAGATAAATTATTCTATATCTACACAGTAAAAAGAAATCCAGCTTCAGAAAAGGTATATGTTCCCATTGGGATAATATGGATGAACCCAGAAGACACAATATTATGTGATAAACCAGACAGAAAATCAAACAGTATATAGTCTCAGCTGTATGGGGAGTCTGAAAAGTTAAGCTCATAAACACAAGTAACTCTTATTAGTCTCTTTGACAATACCAACCCCATCATTATTTAGATTAAGTTGTGAAAGAATGTGCAGTTGCAGTTCTCTCTCTCTCTCTCTCTCTCTCTCTCAATTACACATGTAGACTAGAACACTCTCCCATTTACTTCCCATCAGGGGAGATAGCTACTATATTGGGAGCTGTCTTATGAAACAAACCCATTGATGTGTTATGGAAAGCTGGAAAGCATTCTCAGAGAAAAACTTAATCCAGCAAAAAATCTTGTGAGTTGGCTTAGAAATGAATAAATTTGTTTGAGATTTTAAACAACTATAGTTCATACTAAAAATTAAGTGGACCCATGTGATAGATCACAAACTAGATAATCTACTTAGGAATTAATATTGCATTTCTGGCACACAGAAGTTGTGCAATAAATTAGGTATATTGTACCGCTCTTTTGATATGCTTTGATAATTGCTCTAATTCTGCACTTGCAGCTTTTGTCTCATGGGGTAATTTATTAATTAATCAAGTATTTAGTGGTTGTCCAATCTCTGTCAGATGCTTTGTTGGGAAAAATGAAGTAGAGAGGAAAAGAGGCTAGAGAGACAGCATAGCTTAATTTCACCATTACTAATCAGCCTAGAAGAGAGATGTATTTTATTTGAGTTTTAATTTCCATACTTACTATGTGGGTGTCCTCTAATCAGTTGTCAATAGCCTCAGACATGATTTCCTATCTGTAAAATGGGAATGATGGCAGTATTTATCCCAGAATGTTTTGTATGGAGTCTATGACGTTAGGCACGGAGACACTAAACATAGGGAGAAAACGATAATGATCTTGAAATTGATACAGTCATTACTTTTAAATTATGTTCTTAGTCTGTGAAACGAAGATAATTTGCAGGAAGCATTTACACTGGAAATTTGTGCTTTCTCCATCCTGCTTTCCACTGCTTTAGCAACATGCTCCTGCTGAGAGCTTTCTACGGTAGAAAACCAACTGGACAGGAGCTGGGGTTTGAATCTGCAACTAGGATCGAGACCTGGAAAAAAAGGTCTTGATGAAATTTTGTAGGAATTGACCCTACAAACAGTGGGTCTTCAGTCACTTAATAGTGATATAGGAGAGCTAGGGTTTGTCCTCAAGAAGTAATTTAGAGAACTTTGTATTTTATTCAGTGAGGCATGCCAAAGTCCAAGACAGAAAATGGCTACATTGTAACTCTAGCTAAATCATTAACAACAATAAATTTAAACAAATCATTGCACCTTTTCTTTGATGTGTTTGTTATGTCTTTATCTGATATAAACTTACTTGTATTATATATAATTTGATGTAATTATAAATTTTAGTATTAATTGAGGTTTTAGCAACCATTCTTTACCTTATGTTTCTCCTTCCCTCCTCTCCTTCCAGGTTGACTTCGAACCCACTCTACACTTTTCCTATTTCTCCTTCATATTACCTGTATCCTGCTATCTTCCTTTCTAGACCCCCACCACAGTCCATTTTTACTCTATGGTTTCTGTGATTAATTTGGGTTATTTACTCTCATCTACAGGTTTAGAGCTAGGAACCTCAGATGAGAGAGAACACTCAACACTTGTCTTTCCAGGTCTGGTTACCTCTTTCAGTAGAATCTTTGATAGTTCCATTTAATTATCTGAAAATGCTATGATTTCACTTCTGTATAGCCGAATAGTGTAAATGTATCACATTTTCATTATCCACTCATTTATTGAAGGACATTTCATTTCATCTTCTAGCTATGGTGAGCAGAGCATCAACAAACATTGCTTACCAAGCAGTATTTGTAGTAGGAAGTGGAGTCTTTTGGAAATATCTCAAGGAGTGTTATAGCTGGGTCATAAGGTATACTTATTTTTACAGTTTTAAGATTTCTCCATACTGGTTTCTAAAGTGACTGTACCCCTTTGTAATCCCAAATTGGTGACTAACGGTTCTCCTTTCTTTATATCCTCTCAAATGTTTGTTGACCTTTGCCATTCTAGCTGGGTGAGATGAAAGTCCTTTCAACACCAGTACCAGGTGTGAGAACCCTTCCTTTGAGTTGTAGTTAGGGTTGGCCAATGAATCCTGAAAGAATGTCTGGTATTGCTATTATCCTTGCTTTCCTCTGAAGTTGAAGGTAAGTCCCAACTGCTGAAGACACCACATACTTTAGACACAGGACAATGAAACTTAGCATCTAACACAAAAGCCTCTTTCCTGTGGTTTAGCTTTCCATACCAACAGAGGGAAGCACTCCACAGTCCTGTCTGCTTCTGATGCCTATAAACCACAACAATGACAAGTTTTGCAGGATATCCCAAAAGGTGTACTATTACATTTACAAGTTGGTGATAACTAGCAGTTATCTAAGTGGACCTAACACCCACTCAGCAGGAGGGAAGTCATGCCTGGTGCTAGAAACCTAGCTAACAATCTGGAGCAAGAGTTGTTTTGAATCTTAAAAAGAACCTATTCTTGCTACTATACTAGACCAGTATAATTGCATTCTTATACTTACATACATAGATAAATGTAGCTCTCATTCATCATCAACAAGACCTTTCTGCAGCAAAGTTAAGCTGTTACAGAAAACCACAACTGGTCACAATGCAGGGATCAATGGATCGATCATAGGGAGTCAGCCTCAACAGATACATCTACAACACCACTCCTATATCTGAAGCTCAGAAAACATCATAGAAGAGGGAGGAGGAATATTGTAAGAGCCAAAAGGACTAGAAACTCAGATGTGACATTATATATCTTAGAAATGACAGGCAAAGCACATCCATTATAACTCAACAATATGGCTGTCTAAATGAGACTTGAGCAATGACAATAATCCCACCTTCAGACAAAGAACTATAAGCAACTAACAGTTGCTGAGAGAAGGGTAATTAGATGCTCCCAGGGGTGAGCCACTAATTGGTTATCCAAACCAAAGTGGTCATTCCTGATATCACACACACACACACACACACACTCACACACATACAAACATACACACACATGGACTCAATAGGGTGTGTGTGTTATACACACACAGACACACAAACACACACACACACATGGACTTAATAGGGTGTGTGTGTGCTTTAGGGGTAATCTGATAGAATTAATAGACTCAAGTGCTTATATAGTTTTAATATATTTCAAAGTGGTATATGCCAATTTGTGCTTCCTATATTAACACCTGAGTAAAGCATTACTTCACCTATCATTTTTAGCTTTCAGATATAGAATTCCAAGTACAAGTTAGAAGTGACTGTTCAGATTCATGCTAAGCAGTAAGTTCTAACTGTTCATTCCTGGGCTACATTTGGAACCTCTATGAGCTATGGCAGAGAGCTGCATTTGTAGAATGTAAAAGTATTTTCGTTGGGTATTCTAAGCTTTTCCCAATTTAATAGACAACAAATTTTGAGGTTCTTTCGCAAAGTAGAAATTGTGTAAATATTGCTGATGGATGACTGACCTCTTAGAGGTGATAGCTGAAAAAAAAACAAAGATAAACACACACACAAGGGGGGGGAGAGTTTCATATCTTTTAGCCATATCTTCTCTGTGTTTGAAATCATATGCTATATTTTCAATGAACATGAGAATATCTTGATTATATATGAACATCTACATAAGAAAATGTACCAACAAGATAAGATATCAGGCAACAATAGATAGCACTATCAGAAGGAATGCCTGTCTGTGTCTCTCTCTCTTTCTTTCTCACACACACATACACAAACTGTACATGTAACAAAATATCACT
>LOJH01032272.1:3042-13327 GCA_001685095.1 Ellobius talpinus
AGTGGGATTGTGGGTAATCTCACTCACAGCCCCTGCTTCTCAGATGTCACCTTCTGCAAATGTCCCTAGCAGTGAAGTTATAACCGCTCCAGAAGCCTCAATCTTGTGATCCCAACAAGCAATAGCTGTATTGCCTCTCATTCATCTGGGGCCATAAAACCCAGTGGGGAGAGACAAAGGCAGTAGTGGGGCCCGTTTGAAGAAAGAACAAATATTTGTGGTGCAGTTTGTGGAGGCAGTTTAAAGAACTATTGTTCTCTTGTGTGTGTGTGTGTGTGTGTGTGTGTGTGTGTGTGTGTTGGGTGATGCACAGGTGTAGGTGCAGGTGCCCGTGTGGGTATGGAGGTCAGAGAGGGATGTTTGGTGTCATGCCCTATTGTTCTTCATCTGTTCCCTTTAGTCAGGAGTGCTCACTGTGCCTGGGCTGCAGCCAAGAAGCTTCAGAAATCCTCTTGCCTCCACCAACCAAATCTCTGAGGTTACAGGCACATATGGCCATGCCTGGCTTTTTTACATGGGTGCTGGGCTTTTGAACTCAGGTCCCATGCTTGCACAGGAAAGTGTCTGTATTTACCTGTTAAACCATTTCCCCAGCTCAAGACTATTGCTCATTATGTCTATTATCAATGGTTACAGCAAAGAACGGGTGTCTTCTGGGAAAGAATGCATAATCAAACCTTGTAAGTAATCAACTTGGGTATGGGACTTGTAAGAGTTGGCAGAAATCTTTCAGCTGTGGCACATTGCATCTGGGGGGACTTCAAGAGTCCTGTCCACATCTCCTGCCTACAACTTGTGCCCAGACTTAAGCACGTTCATTTGCATTTCCGTGTTTTGTCACACAGAGATATAATAAGGTCTGCTGGCTAGAATCCGGCCAGCAAGATGTCTCAGAGATGGAGGGACTGTCACACAAACCTGGTCACCAGACTTTGATGTCCAGAACTCACGTAAAGGGAGAGGGAGAAGACAGGTGACAAAGCTTTTTCCTGACCCATGTACACACTGGCAACCCCATCACCATCATTGTCGTCATCATCATGATAGCAAATATTTTGAAAGAAAAAAAAGCAGTAAATGTTATAGGGGTATGTATAAACTATGTCAATAATCACAAATATAAATAAAAAAATTTAAAAAGTACACATACTGAATAAAGGAGAAATTTCCAGACTAAACTTAATGACTGGAAACATCATTTCTGAGCACATCTTTTGTGCTAGGCCCTGAACTAAGCCCTACACTCCAGCTAACATCTATTCACCAAAGGCTTATCAGAAATCAAGTGCAGGAAAAGATTTGAATTAAAGAAATCAGGAGTGATGCTGGGCACAGTGATGCACATCTTTGATCCCAGCCCTCCAGAGGCAGAGGTAGACAGATCTCTGTGAGTTCAAGGCTAGTTTGATCTACATAATGAATCCCAGGTTAGTCAAGGCTGCATAGTGAAACCTGGTCTCAAAAGAAGCCAAGAGTAATAACAATAACAAAAAGAAGAAGATTAGGGTTGAAAGACAGCTCAGCAGTTAAGAACTCTGGCTGTTCTTGAAGAGGACTTGGGTTTTGTTCCCAAGATCCACATCAGACAATTTACAACAATTTGTGGCTTCATGCTCCAGGGGATCAGATGCCCTCTTCAGGCCCTCTTGGGTTACCATAAACACATGGCACACAGACAGACACAGACACACACACATACATAAGTAAAACTGAATCTGATTTTAATTAGGAAAAAAATGTGGTAGTTGATACTAACTAAAACACAGATTTAGCAATATCAATAAGTAAATATTTATTATTGAAACAAAATAAATCTTAAAACAAAACATGGACAATACTGATAGAGAAAACAGCTTACCAATAATAGTAATTATGTTCATTATCCTGAGCCAATACGTACCTTACAGCATATCTGCAAAATGATAGAGAAAACACTTACCAATAATAGTAATTATGCTCATTATCCTGAGCCTATATGTACCTTACAGCATATCTGCAAAATATGTAAAGTAAAAGCTGGAAAATTTAGCCAAGTGTGGTACACCTGTAATTCTAGCCCTCATGGGGCTGAGGCAGGATTGTTATGAGTTCAAGGCCAACCTGGGCTATAGAGAGAGTTGTTGTCTCAAAAAATTGCAAAATTTATTTTCAAAATGATACTGTTGATAACCCACAGTTATATTCTAGTAATTTCTCTTGTCAAGTGGTTAAACAACACTGGACAAAAAAGTGAAGCATAGAGAAGACGTGAGCCCAGTTCACTACGGAGGTGGGCATTGCAGAGGAAAAGCACTTTTCCTTTGATTTTATTAGTGTACATCCACTGTATAATCAAAAGGTTTCATTGTGATGTTTTTATAATAGTGTACTGTGTACTTTGATCAAATTGAGCCCTTCTCACCCTCTCTTTCCCTTCCTCCCCTCTCCAGCAATCTCTTTCTTCTTCCCAAATCCTCCCCCCCTTTTTATGTCTTTTTCTTTTAAATATAGCTTCTTCATATGACAGACATTGTGATATTTGTTGTCCTGGCTCCTTTGGCTGATCATGATCTCCAGTGTCATCCACTTCTCTGCACAAGGCATGGTTTCATCCTTTATGGCTGAATAAACTCTACTGTGTATACATGCAACATCTTCCCTATCCATTCATTTGTCTGTGAACACCCCGGCTAATTCCATAACTGGCCTACTGAATAAGCAGCCTTTCAAGGACATGCATACAGTAATTAACCATGTACCCAGAGTCACAAAGGCAATACCGAAGAACACTGAGGAACTGACAGTATACAGGGCATGTTCTCTGACCTCAGTGCAGTAAAAATGTCAGTAGGCAAAGTATCCCCACAGAAGCCTACCTGTTCAGAAAGCTTATAAATGCACTTGTAAATAATAAGTTAAAATAATAGCTGTAAATTAAAAACTATAACTCAAGGATGGTAAAACATCCTCTAGTAAAAGCATGGAGAATAAATACATAAATATGATTTAATAAATACATAAATATGGTATGAGGACATCTGAGCAGCATGGTTCTGAACCAGTAGAGGTGATGCTCCAAATGAGGCCAGTGGGAGATGAATTTGGGCCATGCTGGACAAGACTGTGTTTCGAACGCCTTTTGTTCTTCCATGCATTTGCTCCTGTGGTTGCCTCTGGCTGGAATGCTCCTCCTCCCCTTGGTCCTGGACCTACTCACTCAAGTCAGCCCCTTCCTCTCATCCTTTGGCTCACAAAGGGCTGAAAGCATCTCTCTTTTAGATTATTCTGTGGGGGGGGGTGTTGTTGTTTGGTTTGTTGGTTTTGGTTTTTCAAGACAGGGTTTCTCTGTGTAGCCCTAGAACTTACTCTATAGACCAGGCTGATCTTGAACCCACAAAGATCCACCTGCCTCTGTCTTCCAAGTGCTGGGATTAAAGGCGTGCGCCACCACTGCCCAGCCCATCTTGTTTTTTGAGACCAGGCTCTCGCTGGAACCTGGGGCTCACAGATTAGGCTAGGCCGGCTGTGCAGGGAACTGTGGAGTCCTCCTGTCTTGTCTCTCAGCACTGAGATTATGTATGTGCCACCATTCAGGAGTTTTATGTGGGTTCTGGAAATCGAGACAGCAAACACTTCACTGACTGAGCCATCTCCCTGGCCCCCAGACCACATTTCAATCGCAGACAGTTTTTGGTTTCAGTAGCCACAAAACTTAGGGAGAAGAACTGTCTCCTAGTCCAGTTTGTACAGTGGGGCCTAGCAGCATCCAGTCTTTGTGGAAAGACCTTTGTGGCCTGCATCCCAATCCCACATCTTTAATTGACTGGAGCCATTAAGGCAAGCCAGCTTGCTGTGGCTGGAGGGAAGATTTCATCCTGGATTTCTGGTTCTACAAAAGCTGCCTCTATTTGTGTTCTAGAGAGAGCTAAGAGACACATTCCTGCCATATATTGCTCACCGCCCCTGAAACCACAGCAAAAATCAATGTCACCAAGAGGCCACTTTAAATCACAGCCCAAGGCTTCCCATAGGTTCTGTGTTCCTGGAAGTCTGTAAAATTTGGAAGCTGGGCCCAAACCCTGCCTAGATATTGGCATTCACCTGCTTTTAAAGGAAGGAGTAAAATTTCACTCGGGGAGGAAGGCAAAGCCTCATTAGGCTATCATTTATCTTCCCGGGGAGCCATTTGCCTGGTGTGAAGAGAAGCTGCAAACACAAGCTCCTTCTTGGGGAATGAGCAGGGTAGCTGATGTTGCAATGTCTCTCGGAATAATTGGAGGGCAATTTTGTTATTATTGCCATCACCATCATCACTTCCACCTAGCAATTAGGCCGATACTATTAAGTCAGCATTTTCCAGCAAATTGTTCTGGTGTGAAGGAGTGTGTGTGTTCTGCTTGGGGATTCTAGCTGTCATGGTTTCTAGCCTGTTGCAGGGGTAAATAATTTAACCACAGGCATGTGCTCCAGGCTGAGAGCTGATAAATGAGATGGGGGAGGGGCTTGCTAACCATATGTTTTCCTATTAATAGGAAGGCATCAACATGACAGCTTAGGGACTAGAGAGACAGCTCAGTGGATAAAGTGCTTGCCAAGGAAGAGTAAGAACTCGAGTTTGGATCGCCAGCACCTATGTAAAAAATGGTGGCGTGGTGGCATACATCTGTAACCTCAGCACTAAGGGGAGGGGACAGGCAGATCCTAGGGACTTACCAGTCTAGCTGAAATGGTGAGTCCCAAGCTCAGTGAGAGACCCTGTCTCTAAAAATAGAGGGTGATAGAGGAAAACACTTGACATCACTCTCTGGCCTCTACATGTGCCCTCGACCAGCGGTGAGCACACTGATACACACAGACCCCAAGATTACAACACTGCCTGTTCCATGTGGTCGTGTGAACACCAGCAGTTCAGAAGTTCTGTGATCCTGAATGTCTCCCTGACTGGGCATGACTATCAGTCCAAAGAAGACCAAGATGAACTTAACTTCAAACAGTGTAAGCAGCAGTTGTGATTTTTTGTAAATGTACACACACACACACACACACACACATACACACATTCCCAAGGGCCCAGTGCTTTAACAGAACAGGCAAAGTAGAGGAGGAGCAATCAGCACCGTGGTCCTCTATGGAGGACTGATACAGATTCACTGATGTGGAGGAATGGGGTTGGAGTCAGTCAAACCTGAGTGTGAAACCTGACTACGTGGCCTTGCCAGGTATAAACCTCTCTGGATCCACTCTCTCCTTTGCAGAATGGAGACTAGAGCCCTTTCCCCTAGGGAGGGTGTGAACATTAAGTAAGGTAAAGGTCACCAAACAAATCCTAGTTTGCAGAAGGACATTGTAGATTCAGTAAATAGCCAGCTCCTTTGTCGTTATGGGAATTCTATTCTCTTTAGCTCATGTCACCCCAAGAGCTATAGTCAGCCAGGAGGAGGCTCCCCACCCTTGGGATGTCTCTACTCTCTCCCCAGGCTCTAGGTAGTAATTTGAGAAATCAGCTGGGGCATTTGTCTTAGAGGACAATGTGTCCTCAAGCTGTCCTAAGGCAGAAGCATGCAGGCTGTGTGTGCCCAGAACCTACAGAGGCTGTTTGTGTGTGTGTTCCCTGAGTCTCTCTTTGCTAGGGACTCTGCCTCTCTTCCTTGCTGCTCAGTAGGCTCTATCTCTTACTTGCACATACATGCACATGCACATGCACATACGCACACGCATGCATGCACACACACACACACACACACACACTTTATTTTGAGACTTTGATTCCAATTCAATAAACTGGGGCCATCCTTGCAAACCCTTGCTCAGAAAGTGGATTATAGGAACATGAGTCTCTTGTCGATGGCTTCATCTCCTAATCCTTATGCTTACATTTTTAAAAACATTTTTAGATTTATTTTATTTTATGTGTATAAGTGTTCTGTCTGCATGTATGAATGTGTACCATGTGCATGCCTGGTGCTTTCAGAGGTTAAAAGAGAGAGCATTTTATCCCCTGGAACTGGAGTTATGGATAGTGTGAGCTACCTGTGGATGACAGGAATCAATCCTGGGTCTTCTGCAAGTGTACTTAACTGCTGAGCCATCTCTTGAGCCGCAAGCTTACATTTAAAACTTTAAAAGAAGGAGGAGATAGAAATTAAAGGGAGAAAGCCACTCATAGCTCCACTCCCCCAGACCCTTCACTAGCCATTGTAATAGTACTTTCTTGTTGGAGTACGCCAACTGGCAAATTTATTATTACACAGAAATTTATTATTAATTATGGAAGCTTGACCATTAGCTTAGGCTTGTGCCAGTAGCTCTTATAACTTCAATTAATCTTCTTTTATCAATCTACATTCTTCCATGGGACTTGGTAACCTCTACTCTGTACTGTATGTCTACCCTCTTCAGTGTCTCACTGGTGTAATCCTCATGCCTCAATTCCTCCTCCTCTTCCTCTCCCTCCCTGAAATTCCACCTATCCTCTCCTGCCTAGCTATTGGCTATTCATCTCTTTATTACACAAATCACAGCATTACATCTTCACACAGTGTACAAATATCCCACAACAAGCAATAGCACTTGGAAGTTTATTGGTTTTAAGACAAAGTCTCTTGGCTCATGCTGGCCTCAAACTCACCACGTCTACGTAAAAGCTGACCTTGGCGGTGGTGGCACATGTCTTTAATCCCAGCACTCGGGAAGCAGAGGTAGGCAGATCTCTGTGAGTTTGAGGCCAGCCTGGTCTACAAGAGCTAGCTCCAGGACAGGCTCCAAAGCGACAGAGAAACGCTGTCTCAAAAATAGATAAATAAATTAATTAATTAAAAAAAAGCTGGCCTTGGACCCAATCTGCCAGTCTCCACCTCTACGGTGCTGGCATTGCAGATAACCAACACATTCAGTTTGTGTAGTTCTGGGGATCAAACGCAGGGCATCACCATGCTAGGCAAGCAGTCTGCCAACTGAGCCACAACCTCAGCCATCTGAAAAGTCCCTGTGCATATTTCATTTCAGTAATGTTGATTATTCTCTATACTTGATATTCATTTACGGGTGCCCTGACTTCACGGAGAGGTCATCATCATCTTAACAGCTGCATCACATTCCCTAAGGCAAGAGCCACCAAGGCTTATGAAGCCAACTGGAATCCTAGATTGCTGCCAAAATGTCTGCTGTTGTGAATGGTATTAGAAAAGCAAGAAAACCTTTTCTGTCTTCAAGTCATTATCTCAGGAATTATCTTCTTAGAATTATAAGTATAATCTTCCCATAGCACCCATCCTACATTGGATCTGTTCCCAGAATTAGGATCATAGCCTGGGGCTTGACAGCCCTTTATTAGGATTGGCCACCTGTCCTCAATAAGCCAATTAAAAACACAATAGTGAAAAGCAGGGGAAAACATTACTCAATGTGGCCACACTGGAAAGAAGAACAGACAAATCTAGTGACACCCTTCCCAAGTCCATCTTTTGGGTCTTTTTTAATTACATTAATTAATTTATTAATTAATTTGTTTGTTTGTTTGGGGAGAGGGTGCACCATAGCACATGCGTGGTGTCAGAAGACAGTGTATGTAAATTGGTTCTCTCCTTCCACCATGTGGGGCTCAGGGATCAAACTCAGGTCAACAGGCTTGGGATGAGCTGGTTGCTCGGATGGGCCGAGCCATCTCACTGGCCCATCTTTGGGGTTTTAATGTGAGATCTAGGTTCAAATAGGAGATAAAAAGTAAGCAGTCCTGGCCAAAGTGTGGTGGAGCCCCTAATGACCCATCAGTGTCTTGGCTCCAGTCTCTCCTACATGATGATGGTCTAAGAAGTTGTGTCACATCAGGACTGTGTGACATCTCCAAGAGACAGATTCTTCCTTTGGCTGGCACAGGTTTAGACTTTCCTTCTTCCAGAGTGAGATTTTTGGGGAAGCTCCATATCCCTAGGGACTATTATTTCAATAGTCTGATAACCCATGGGAGGGGCACAAGTATCTCTTAAAGAACATCTTGGCTCCTGACAAGCAGGTTACAGGAATGAGGTTTGAAAGGAAGGGAGGTGGCTGGAGCAGACTTTAGGATGTTAGATCCACTGTGGAGGTTTCAGCTATAGAGAGACAGGAAAAGACCAGCAAGGGCAATTCAGAGTCAGACAACAAAGAAAGCCAGAAAAGGTGCAGGCAGCCATCAGAGGAAAGCTAACCCAGCCAAGAAGGCTGGCTCAGGGTTGGGGGTAGGGAGGAGTTTCTGCTAGACTGTGGCCTCCTGGCCTCCTGTGAGTGAAGGAAGCCTGGCCTCTCTCCCAGTTTGGCAATAACTTGTTTCAGCGGTCTAGGAAACAAAGACATTGGCCATTTCAGTTCAGATAGAAGCACTGAGTCCCAGAGAGGCAGCCTCATATCTACCACTATGGCTTCATGTCCATCTCAGAGCCAGACAAAGGACCCATCTCAATAGTACCACTAACTCTGGGTCTTCCCAGAAAGCATTACTTGGGGAGCAGGTAGGACTCTTTTTCTGCTCCTGACTTCTGGCTCAGATCCAGGAGAGAGCTCTCACTGGTCAGTCCATCTGTGGCTAGTGTGTTTGCTTGTTAGTGGACATGAGCTAGGAAACGCCTTCAAGGAAGCCAGCAGGCAATCCTCAGCAGGTTAATTCCCAAAAATCTTTTTTAAAAATTTAAGGTTTATTTATTCTATTCTGTATGTTTGGATGTTTTGTCTGCATGCATGCATATGCTCCATGTGTGTGCCTGGTGCCTGAGGAGGTCAGAAGTGGAGGGGAGGAGTCAGAAAAGGGTTTTAGATCCCCTGGAACTGGAGTTAGGGATGGTTGTTAGTCACCGTGTGGGTGCTGGGAACTGAACCCAGGTCCTCTGCAAGAGCAACAAGTGTCTAAAGCACTGAGCCATCTTTCCAGCCCTCAATTCTAAGAGATCTTATCTTGCTGACTGTCACACAGAAGGTGCAACGTCAAAACTAAAAATAAATATATGTGAATAATACAATTTTTCTGTTGGCTTAATAAACTGAACTCTGTATCTTTTGACTCTGTGAGTCCTGTTGAGTAATATGCCCAGGTATTTATTGACCATGACAGAGATTCCTTCTCTGTAACAGCTGTTTCCATTTACTGAGCACCAACCACAGGCCAGGCATTATATTAAGCCTGTCAGTCAGGTTCTAGTAGGGAGCAAGTTAAACACTCAAGCCGCATGAGTGGAGTAAAAGAAAGGGTGATTCTCAAAGGCAAGGGAAAAATAATGAAACCAAGCAAGCAAGTGCAAACCCCAGGGTAGATAGACATTACCACCCTGGGATAGTGGGATTTGAACTGGGAGACAATGTACCTGGGAGGCAATGTATCTGGGAGGCAATGTATCTGGGAGACCAGCAGGGGGGAAGCCAGACCCAACCTCTTCCTTCCCCACAGGACACAGAAGGGCAAGCAGAAGTTCTTCCATCTCCCTCAAGCTGCCCTGCTGTATGCTGGTAGCTTCCATAGTAACACCCTGGTAGGTATTGTTTACTGCTATAGAGGCGGCATGAACCTGGGAGTGAGAGGCAGAAAAATGAGGCCGACTGAAGTCTCATGTAATAGCCAACTTTATTCAGAGGATCAGACAATTTGTATTCTGAGGGCTAAGAAGAGTCCCCGAGCAAAGTGTCCAATCCCGAGGACAAGCCACTCGTGCCAAAACGTGTTTTCCATGGAGTTCATTTGGAAACAACAGATGAAGTAAGCTCATGCCTGTCAGTTGCACCTAGGAGAGGAGCGTGAAGGCATGTTTCAGGAACGATTCAGTGATTTGAAGAAACTGAGATGGATCACAGCCTCTTGCCTTTAGAGTTCTCTCACAAGCCCTCAAAATTCTCACACAACTCCATTCTTGGACTGTGTCCTGACAGGTAGGAGTATCTTAGGAACCATTGAGAAATAAGGAAATTAGACTTAAGAGAGAAAGCATGCTACCCAGTCCTGGCAACCATGTCTGGAACCCAAATCCCACAGCTATGAAATCTCAAAAAAAATTACTAAGAAAAGATGATATTCAGATGGGGTGGTGGTGTAGGGGCAGGCACCAACCAGCAGAATGTTTGCTTAACATGCATGAAATCTGGGTTTTGTTCCAACACTGCACAAACCAGGCATAGTGATGCCTGTGATCTACTTTGGAAGTAGAGGCAGGAGGATTGAAGTTCAAGGATTGGTGCAGCCAGCCTGGGATACATGAGACCCTATTATAAACAAATAAGCAAGCAAGCAAACAAACAAACGGATGGATGGATGGATGGATGGATGGATGGATGGATGGTTGGATGG
>LOJH01032273.1:3558-16591 GCA_001685095.1 Ellobius talpinus
CTCTGGAAGAGCAGCCAGTGCTCTTAACCTCTGAGCCATCTCTCCAGCCCACTTAACTCCAATTTTAAATGTTGATTTGGCTTCCTCTTTTCTTCACAATTATTCTCTTATTGTTCTCTACACTCTTATGAATTAGCATTCAACAATTACCTAGCCAAAGATGAAAGAAGTAAGTCTCTAAAATATTCATCATACTTAGACCAGACCTAGAAATTTTAGTCAGCCTATTCATGCTTTTATATTTATTAGTCATAAAATGTTCACTTTAAAATTTATTTTCAATAGTTTTAAAACATTAAAAGAGATAGATAGATAGATAGATAAATAGATAGATGATAGATACATAGATACGTAGGTAGATAGGTAGAATATTACATATAGCTTTAATTTTAGACAAGCTCTTTCTGTGTAGCACAGGCTAAACTTAAATGCATGATTACAAGCATGAGCCACCACATTGATGTGGTATTCTCCTCTGTATGCTATAAATATGTTTTATTATCATTGGTTATTAAAGAAGCTTTTTGGCCAATGGCTCTGTAGAGTAAAGCCAGATGGGCAATCCTAACAGACATATAGAGAGAAAGTAGGCGGAGTCAGGAAGATGCCATGTAGCTGCCAAAAGAGAAATACGTGAGCTGCCAGTCAGAAACTTACCAGTATACCACAACCCCGTGGTGATTCACAGATTAATAGACATTGGTTAATTTAAGATGCAATAGTTAGCTAATAAACAGTCTAAGCCATTGGCCAAACAGTGTTTAATTAATATAGTTTCTATGTGATTATTTGCGGCCTGGGCATCTGGGAAACAAACGAGCAGTGTCTGCTTACACCACGTGGCAATTTACATTTTCTGTGACATGAGAGATGACAGAAATGAAAGTGCCAGTGAGAGATGAGTGTATATTTTAAGCATAAGTTTTGATGAAGAATACATAGTCATGGAGAACGAAGTGTGAGAAAAATTGGCAACAATTTAACAAAACACACTATTGTACATCTCTATGATGTTCTTTAGAGGCAATGGCATCCTTTTCCTCTAGGTATAGAGTTGGCATCTCTGGACTGAAGGTCATAGAACTTATTCAACAGGTAATTAAAAGAATTCTTTTTCAGCTGCTTTAGAGAAAGAAGGTGAAAGAATGGTAAGAGGGACCTTTCTTTCTTCTGTTCCTTCCATCTTTATATGAGCTATGTATATTTTATATGTATTTCTACATGGACATACATATATTTATATGCACACATATAATAAATTCATACATAGAGAAATGGAGGTAGTTTTCTGATAGATATGCATCTATGTGGTTTAATTTAGCAAAAATGTTCTAACAAGCTGTCCCACATGTTATACATAAAATATTTCTGTCCAATTAAAAGATTTTCAAACCTGGTAAGCTATATAACTGTGGCAACCCTTGTACTTACTTGTGTGATGTGCCCTACACACTTCATCCAAGTCCCTCAGAATTGGAAGTTCCTCAGAATGAGTTATATTTGAAGAAAGAGGTAATTAAGATAAAAAATTATTAAGTTGTGTGTTAATACAACATGAAATGTGGCCTTTTAGGAAATGGGGATTTGAACACACACAACCAAACAAGTAAGGAATTACATGATTACACAAGAAGGCAGCAATCTGCAAGCCACCATGAGAGAGGCCGTATAAGAAACTAAGTATGCCAATACCTTTCACTCAGAGTTCTAGCCTCTGGATGTATGAAAAAATAAATAAATTGTGTTGTTGAAAGCACCCAGTATGTGGTACTTTATCATGGCAGTTCTAGCAAACAAATGTGTGTGTGTGTATTTACAGTAGCAATGGTTTGATTAAGTCTTGACGTCTAGTGGCTGCCTCTGAAATATTATAAAGATCACATTCCTTAATGCAAAGTTACAGCTTTACAAAGAATGCCAGAGAGCAATATGAAAAATTGTCCACCATGCACAACAATATGGTGAAGCTCTATGAGAACCTGGGAGAATACTTCATTTTTGATCCGAACACAGTAACTATAGAAGACTTTTTTGGCGATCTTAACAACTTCAGAAACCTATTTTTGGTGAGTAATGTATTTTAAAACACGGTAAGTCCCATTTCTTGCTTTTTAAAAAACTTGTATTGACATCTTTATACATCTAATGACTGTACTGATTTCATGTTATAGATCTTTATCCCCAGCAAGAAGGTCAATTAACAGCCATATTATTTGTCATTTGAGATATCTTCCTGTCACCAAAACAGTTATTTGTTAAGTGGGACTCTTAATCAGTGATATTGCCCCATAAAGTGGTTTGATTTAAATAGGACTTATACAATTTTAGATAAGAATAGTCTTGGAGGAACCACTTCCTCCTATTTCATGAGATAAAAATCAGGGCATATCTGAAAAGTTGAACCAACAACTCTGGTAGTAGTACAAACTACACCAAACTTTGGTAAATATCTTAATTGCTTTTCATATCCTTGCTGAAAATAAAAGCTGAGATTGGCCTTTGAACCTTAACAAAGATACGTATTTAAGTTTTCAGCTCACCCATAATTACTATGTGATCTGTTAGCAATAAGAGAGCTCATAAAAGTAGTCAGACAATTTTCAAACTGGGAAAATTTTAAATATAATATAGATGCATAAACACATGAGTAACACTCCTATCTGTAGTTTCTCTTTCCATAGTTCAGGTCAATTATAGATCTCAATAATTAAATGAAAGATTCCAGAGGTAACCAACTCAAAGGTTGTAAATAACTTTTACTGTAAGACATTGGTACAATTGATTACTTTCATTATTATTGTTAATATTTTACTGTGGTTAACTTTACTGACATACAAACTTGGTGTGCAACTTATTGGCAGTCTTAAATTGGGTTGTTCATGTAACCTCTCTGAGCATTGATTTCCTGTAACCTATAATGTGCAGATGAAGGGTATTATTATTTATTCTCTGACCAGTCTTTTAATTACTTATTGGGAATCAGCTTGATTTGATGTGCTGAGCCAGACATAAAGGGAAGAAACAGTTTGTCTATATTCCATGAATAGAGGCAGTACATTCATTAGAATTTACTGTGTGTAAATTGACATATAGTAATATGTTAGGATATAGTAATAATACAAAGTAGGAAGTGCCTAATTCTGCCTGTGGTGACGAGAGAAGTCTTCATAAGGACCTTGACATTTGGACAGAGTCTGGAAAAAATCCATAGGAGTTTGACAAGCAGACTTTGATAAACATGTTTAAGGGTTTTACACCTGACCTATAAATCAAAGACTCCTAAATCAACATCTCTAGCTTCAGTCAATCACTGATGCTCACCATGTTCCTGTTTCATGGTGAGCTTAAAGTGATTTCACTCTCTCAGGGGAGAGAAGAACCCCGAAAGATAGACAAAAATTGGAATCGCTAGAAGTTCCCATTTTCTTAGTGCTTTGTGTGTTTGGCCTCAGGGTTCTTAGCACTAAAAGCATATTGGACTATAGTTGGAAGCAATAAAATACCAGTAGTGCTGAGAAGAAAATAAGAGTTCTGATTCATGTGCTACCAAAAATGACTTCCAAATGAGCTCAGAGTTTCATCTTGGGACATCTATTTGGCATGTGTAGCATAAACAAAATGCACATGCCAAAAAAAGCTTCCTCAGTCATCTTCTGAGAGATAGAAAATACAGAAATAAAGAAAAGGAGCTGACATTATAGATTAAGTCCTTTTTCAAAATTATCACATTCCAATGATGGAAAAAGAAATTAGGAAATATCTAGGGGATAGTTATCTATTCAGTATTAATATCATGTCTATTATCTATCACTCAGCTAGTGAGTATATTGAAGCTATTCAAGACATAGATTTATATGTATATTATATATATATAATTAGATACATCTCCAAATTCATAATGTAGACTGCCTTGTTAGCTCTTTTACCCGAGATTTCATCAGTTTTTAAAATGGCATAGAGGCAACATTACTTAATAACCCCTAAATTCAAGTTGAATATTTTATGAAAGAAACTCAATTCCATATTTATGCACTGTCTAAATAAACATCTTTTTGCCTATTCTCCTTTTTGCTTCAATCACTCTACTAGTTCAAATAGTTGACTGCACAAATACTCTTTTCTTTTGAGATATTTTGAATAGAATATTCAGAACCAGTGAGCCTTATACGTTTCACCACCATACAATATAAAAATTAATTTCAGCTGTTGGAAAAGTGTTTGAGGCAAGTATTTTACTTCAATAACTTTCATAGCTCCAAATAAATTATAGAAAATACTTCTTTTCTCTTTTAAATCTGTCATATTCCTGCTGCTTCTGAGTGTGTTTTTTAATAAACAATATGTTACCCAGGCACTCAATATTTGTTGTGTGTGTCCTCATTCTATACCTCATATACTAGAAATATAGGAATAAAGCTTTGTAAAGTTGTTAAATGTATTGACAGAACTTAAAAAGATGTTTTCATAACTATTAATTATTCCAGCAGATTTTTCCCTCAACAAAACAAATATGTGCAACAGTTTATTTGATAAATAAACTTAGGAATAGCTTTTACATAAGCATTAAAATGGTGAAGTGTTAGGAGGATAAATTGCATCTTGTACCATAATGCTTCTTCTGAAATGTTTTTTGACTCAGTCATTTTTTTATCTAACCTTATAGACACTATTTTAGTTTTGGCACACAACCATCTCTGTGATTCCTTCTACATTAGGAAAAGTCAAATCTGGAAAGTAGAATCAGAAAAAGACAACAATGAGTTCCTAAGTTATTTTAGAGTTTGGTAGAACAGAGAGAAACTTTGGTAATCCAGATTCAGTAGTAAAGAAAATCTGACACACTAACATGTAATTGTTAAAATATTTACTTGGTCCTATAGGGAATTATATCAACCCAGGCATTTGTATGTCATTTTCAGAAATAATATTCTATTTGTGTTTTAAAAAAATATTCCTTTAAACTATTAACTTTTGTTTTGAGACATGTTTTCATGTACTCAGGCTAGCCTTATATTAGTTGGTCCTCCTGCCTCCATCCTCTTAGTGCTATGATTACATGCACAGACCACAGTGCCAGGCTTCCCTTTAATTTTGCAAAAGCAGCACACACACACACACACACACACACACACACATATAAAAAACTCCAGAAAAGCTGCTGTTCAAAGTATATGAAATGTTATAGGAAACTGCATTAATTCTAGGAGAAAAACCAACATGAAAAAATATTCTGTTAGGGATATCTGTGTAACCATGTTCACTTATGGATATACTTCAAATTTTAGTGCATAGCTCTACTCTTTAACTTTTTAAAAAAACAACCTCATATTTTATGTGCATGAGTGTTCTGCCCGAATGTATGTCTGTACATTGCTTGTATACCTGGTGCCTTCAGAAGCCTAGAACTGGAATTATAGAGGGTTGTGAAATTCAGTCTGGGTTCTCTAGAAAAGCAGAAAGTTCACTTAAATACTAAGGCATTTCTCAAGTCATAGAAACACTTAATTTTAAGAAGTCCTCACCTGCCTTATGCCATCATCCCCTTGAGAGTACTTTGATCTTCCTTGAGTCTAAACTGTAACTGGAAAACCAAAATGAGCATCTTCATTTTGTTAGACTCAAGACTAAATTGGTAATATACAGAAAATTTTCATTCTTCATTAAAGGCAGTTTGAATTTAAAGAGGCAAGGGTGAGTTTTTTACAGAAAAAGATTGTGTATATAATTCCTGATCTAAGAGGACTAAGTTATTTGACACATTTTAAAACCTTCATCTCTTAAGCTCTTGGCATTTAAATGAACAATTAGTGCTGTACCCCTTCAAAAAGAAAGGCAAAAAATAATGGACTTGAAAAATGAAACACTTTGTTTAACCAAGTAAAGTCTTAATCAGTAATAAAACTGTTGTCTAAAATCTTATCAATCCCAAGTTTCTAGTAGATGCCTCTAAACTGCTAATTGATATTGTGAAGATGACCTTGAGAAACTGTAAGATCTTTGATGTGTGTCTTGAATAATTTAGTTTTCTTTGTAAGCTAAAGGTCTCCAAGTCTCATCACTAGGAATTCAGAGGCAGGTTGCCTTAGTAACAATAATCCAAACATTCCTAATAATCTCTTCTCCCCACCACTCCTCAAACTGAACTCAAACAGCTTGTATTCCCACTGTCACATCTGGAGTTACCACATACTTGCATGCATGCCGATAACATGTTATCTATGGTTACCCTTTTACATTTGCTCACAAGTCAGCTAGGAGATTGAACAAGACAATTTGCCATATGTTGCTCTAGTTCTCAACTGGACAAGATCTTTTTTTCCATAAAGCTGTTTTGAGTCACCTTCCACGGAAATATGGACCACAGGCCCAAAGTACAGTGTCCTGCTGTGCCGATTTTTGCCACAAGTCCTTGAGTGCATAAGAAGTCATGATTCATAGGACACTTCATAAAAACTGTTTCTTTCCCTTCTTTCCTGATCTCCTTCTCCTTAGAAGCTCTAAAAAGCGTTTTAAGTCCTAGCTTCCTGAAAGACTAATACCATAAACCCCTCACTTCCCTCCTTCCTCTTTTGTTCAGTCATCACAGCTTATATCTTCCCTTTCCTAGAAGCCAAGAATAAATAAAATGCCAGCATAAATCCTGTCATGCACATAGAGCCTTAAGGGTCTACCCACTCCCTCTAGTTAATCGCATACACCCAGATAATTCCCTTTGAGCTCAGCTGGGACCACCCTAGCTACATAGCCCTCGGTATATTTTGATCTATTGCAACTCTTTGAAAATTGGAGAACCATGTAAAATATATGGCAATTCTATTAAGTAGAATATTTAACCAGAATTCCTCATTCCAGAGCTGTCAGAAAGACTTGAGTGTATTATATATGGCTATCATTGACTTCTCCTTTAAAAGAGATGTGAGCTCTCAACTGTTGTATTCTGTTTGACTGTTTACTTTGGGTTAGAAATGTATGTCCCATTTTTTTCTGATATGATTGTTCCTTATATAGAAAAACTAACCATTATGTTATAAGGAACTAAAGGAATATATAATGGTTTATATGGTGTAAAGAAACCCCAAATTCTGCAACATTGTAAAAAAATTTACTAGTGTGAAGGGTTTCAAAATGTGTGTATAGACTTTTCGTTAATATTATAAAACTTAAAATATCATAAACGTTTCTAAAATCTGTCAGAATTGCATAAGCTAAATTTTGCACTTAAAAAATCTAAATAGTTAACTCTGAACATATTAGACAAATTATTTTAAAGATCTCTTTTCATGTTAAAGTCTATTAAGAATTAGAAACACTATACAAAATGCAGTATCTTTTGTTCTGTCGATATGTCATATAGAATTTTTCATAGCCATGTTCCAATATAAATAAGTTACTTTTGAGTTATGCCTAAGAAGTAACATAATTATAAGATATGCAGTACCAGATATTAGTTGACCTTGTTAGGGTTCCTGAGACTGGCCAACAGTCACTTGGTCACTTGGAGATATCAAAGTAGGCTTCTTGTAACCTGAACTGGAAAATCCTTTAACTTAATGCAAGCCATGTTACCTCTCAGCTTTCTTAAGTTTTTTTCATTCTGCTTCTTCTTTGTTTATTCACTAATCAATCTTTAAACAGAAAAGCCTCCCTAGACACTGTATAAGCCAGTTCAAAGCAGTACTGCTTAGAATCAGACCACTGAGCAATTTTTATCTTCCTCTTTTCCTTTTCCCCTGCCTCCTACCTCCTCCAGTTGCTGATCAATTGGTTCAAATCACTTCCTCCAAGCAGGCCTCCCCAACACTCATTCATCTCCCCAGTCCCAGTGTATAGTGCTGTAATTTCCCTTGTATGTAGTAAATACAGTGCTAACAGCTAAGGATATGTCTGAATGATTTAATGAATTAAGAAAACAATAAGTGAACCTAAGTTGCCAAAGAAAAGAAGTTGAAAACGTTTGCCTTCCAGAACTCCACTCCAGTGGGAACAAATTGTGAGTGAGGATTCGTGCATATGGGAAGCATGTAAGGACACAGGGGCACGCTTTCATTCGGTGGGATTTAAAGAAGACTCTGAAAGGGAGGCATGTGCAAAGTGGATGCATTCAGATTTTGTTCCTTTATGACCAAAGGCGTTCTCTCTCTTTTATTCTCCTCAAGCTTCTTTTGATGTTTTAAGTTTAGTGGTAAATATGTATTGTTTCCTAGAGCTCCATGCTGAGTTCAAAGTGGAAAAAAAAACAATTTTATTCCTGGAGACGTAGTTATAAGCTAATTATTATGATTTAGAGGTTATCCACCATATGCTTAGATGAGCAGTAACCAAGCTTCATTTAATTCTTATGGACTGACAGCTGTACTGAACAATAGGGCAATTGAGGCAGATTATCTAGCAAAAGCAACCCTGAGAGACTAATTTGTATGCTATTAGTTTAGGCCAGTGCATCTCAACCAGGGGTGAATTTGTCTTCCAAGGGACATTTGGCAAGATCTGGAGACTTTTTTGGTTCTCACAACTAAGAAGTGGGTACTAATGGCATCTGGTATGTAAAGCCCATATGTGAAAGATGCCAATAATATGCATATGAGTGAAAAAAGAAAAAGTCTGCTTCAGGGTTATCTGCTAAGGACTTTTTGTTTTATTAGTATCACTTACAAAATCCAAATTCACAAGCAAAATCTGTACTAGATAAATTAAAGCACTTTGGAAACCTTGTTTTTTGTTAATAATATTTTCTATATTGTTCAAAATATCCTGGTTCAGATAGTTTTTTAATATTTTTATTATCAGCCATGCATGCAAATTGAAAGAAAATCGTAACATATAGACAAAATTAGAAAAAAAATGGTTATTCATTTAAAAATCTAATCACTATTAATACCTTCGAATATATATCCTTCCAGACATGCATGTGTGTATCTAAAATGTGAGTTTGTTTGTCTTAAAATAGACAGAATGTATTATGAAAGTTTAAATCCTAAAAATTTTTAACTTGTGAAAATTGACTGTGCCTGTGAGGAAATGTCCAACAGAATTTAGTGGATATTACCATCCACTGTGATGTCTTTAGTTGTGATAAAAATGTTAATTGGCTTAGTTGATGGTGTCTTTTTACCAGCACCTGGTCTTGGCAGCTTGCTGACAATCGCTGTGGTTGTGAGCCACCTATAAAGGGACCAGTGGAATCTTTTGTTTTAAACACAATACACCCATCATACTTCCTCAAGACAAGGATCCTTAAGTCAATAATGGTGGCTGGATACCCAGGCCTATTCCTAGCATTTCCTAGCACTCTGTTATCAGTACCTGCTGTGCCTTTTGATTTAAAACTATTTCTTACCTAACAACCGTGTCTGTTTATAAATGAAAACTGTTTATAATATGAAAAATGGTAATTACCAAAAAAAATCCCTAACAAAACTAATGTTGTGATTTAAAAAGAAAACAGATATCCTGAATATATCTATGGGAACACGTATTTTTCCCTCATTTTCTTCTTGATCAAAATTTCAATAGCCTGAAATAAAGTCTCTTAAATGTTTTTTTCTGTTGTTGTTTAAAATGCTTGACCCATATTACAATTTTAATGATGAAACAGCTATTATTTGTATTGATGTATCTATCTCCTTTGATTTGCTTTCCATAAGAACTCTTTTATGGCATTCAGGCTTGCCTGGTATCTTTATGAGTCAGTAAGGGGAAAGTCAAAGAATGAACAGCATTCCTCAAAAAGCTGGAAATGGGCCAGCCAGCCTTTTAAATATTTGCATTTGAAATAGAATCTGTTCAATCTGTTCTTTGAGGAACCTTCTTAATCCTTGTTGTATCTGATTGAGAATTCAATTTGATAGCATTATTGTATTTTAGTTTTCAAATTCCACGAGTAGTACACAATGACCCAAACTTACTGATACTAGGGTAGGTGGAATTTGAAATGGTATGTTTGTTTCCCCTCTGTTTCCTACTCTTAATATAAATTAGAGATGTATAAAAACTACAATATTATCTTAAATATGGATATCATTATAAACATAATTGTACTGGTGAGCAAGATGCTATTCTAGATAGAACATACAAATAGATGCCCCTAACAATCTTTAACCTTTAATTTGAATGCTAATTACTTTTAGTGTCATAAACCATCTTCATTTATTAGATGACATATACCAGAAAATATTTCCAGATACTTGCTGTTTAGTCTAAAATACAAAACTTAAAATAAACTTAAAAATAAAACTTTAAGATAGTTTCTTTACTATTTCCTCCTCATTTAAATGTTTTTTGATACTATAGTTAAAATTTAAGACTAGAATACTTTCAAAATTGTATACAATTTGAACACTGAGCAAAATAATCTTTAAGTAGCCCTTTTGGTAACAGCTTTAATAAATAGGTGAAATTTATTTATAATTATTCCTGTAACCTTATGGATATACATGTTATGCTCAAGAATTTTTATGTTTGAAAATAATTGTTTTTTTTTGAACACACTATCATGTTTCGGTGTTTGCTCTTTTTCATGGTGTTTCAGGATGCTTTAGGCAGTCAAATAAGAGAAAATATGATAAAAATTGGCTGAAGAATATAGTTTTTCTCTCTTAAATCACAAGAACTGTGGAAGAAAGGCAGTTGATTCAGTACCTTGTTGATATCTATAAATCAATATTTTGCAAAACTGTCTGTTTTGTCCCTGTGGGAAGTTTGACTGGCACTTTCAAGATGGTCATCAACTTATTCCAGGCATCACAGGGACATGCACTAATATTTTGAAAGATGATGTTACATACTATGAAGACTTCTTTCTAATTGGGGAGAAAAATTCTTCTGGAAGCTTCTATGAATATTTTTCCTTCAGATTCTGTTAGCCAAGATTAGGTCATAGCCAACAGGTGATGGTTTTGGATCTACTACTGGCAAACCAATTACTTTTATTGTGAAAGATCATACTAGTGCTTGTGTAAGTAGTTACAGAAGACATCTTGGGAACTGCAAATAGAAAGCATCTTTCTGTTATCCCTCCCTGTTGGTCTTCAGCAGAAGGTGGTTTTGCTTTTCTTACTTGCTTGCTCACTTTTATCATTCAGTCAATTATTATTTATTGTGTACTTACTTGTAAAGACACTTATCTGGGCCTGAATGCTGTGACTTTAATTGTCTTTGGTATATTAAAAATACACAAAGGTTTCTGCTCTCATGGAGTGTGACTTGTAAGGGGCTAAAGTGAGACAATAAACATAATCAGGGAAATTATACTGCATGTAAAAACGTAAGGACTGGGGAAAGAAAAGCCATGCCAAACAGAATGGGCAGGTAATAATAGCTGAAAAACGTCTGTATCAGTTAGTTACAAAGTTTTAAAATATTTTAATTTCCATGTTATAAATTTTCCCTTAACTGTAAACCTCACTAAATATTCCCTGTTTAGGAGACTTCATTTAGATAGCTTTCCCAAACACCCTGTATCATTGGATGTACGTAATATGTGACATAGAAGTTCAAATTAATTCTATCCAGTGAGAAGAGTCTTGCCAGTGGTTCTGTCATCTAGAGGATATGCAAATTGGAACTTTACCTACTAGCATGGTACAGTGCCTGCTTTAAACAAAAGCTGAGGGTAACAAAGGAGGAAAACCATGAAAAGATACCTGTATTTTCCCTAATGACATTTCTAAATCTATTGCTTTCATCAACTACAAATTTAAACCTTTTCATTTTATAATAGAAAACAAAGCAAGAAATAGTAATTCGGTAGTACAAGTAGTAATTTAAAAATGTCATCTCATTCTCAGCATCTGTGTCTACATCAAGGTCTCCTAAATTTAGGAGAATAGCCATTAACATCTCTGAATGAATTCCTAGACAAGAAGCTCTGACAAAAGGTGAGATGTATAGCAAAGCTTGTAATGACATAAAAGCATATTGTAGTGTCAAAAGAATGAAAAATTATAAGTAACCTATAAAGACATTGAGTTCATCTTGAATTCCTTCCCACTAGTCTTTGTTCACTTCCAAGTGTCAGTAAGTTGATAGATAAACTAATTCAGTAGTAATGTGTCACTCACTGTATTACATATATGCCCTTTAAATTCAGGATAGTGTTTTAAGCCAGTAGAACAATTCTGTCAAGAACTTCTGGCAGTACCGCCAAGTGATGGAAGAAATACGAGAGGCAGCCTCTTGTACCTCTGAGAGAACATGGTTTATGTGACTGTCTAATCTTTCTGGTACTAGAATTCTCCTCCCTTTCCAAAAATGATTAATCTATTGTGATCTGGTAATGTAGCTTTCTGATTTTCAGCTTTCAATTTGGCATCTTTCAGGATTGGCCTCCATTTCAATACAGATCAGAGAAGAGGCAAATGAATGTCCTTATAGCAAATAGGACTGTAGCCTCCCCTGAGTTTTTGTCCATGTCCACTTCTCCACTACAGTGGCGGGGCTGTGTAGCTGCGACAAAGGCTGTATGACACACAAAGCTGCAAATACCATCTACTCCTCTAATTTCCTTTAAAAGTGTGTAGGGCTTGGATCGGGAACTCAGTGGTAGGGTGCTTGCCTAGGATGTAGGAACGTCTGGCTTCAATTCCTAGTCCTGGAAATGTTGGTAGCCTCAAAGTAAAGATACGGGGAAAAATTGTCACAGGGAATTCACACAAATCAGACAGTCTCTTGAGTGTTACCTTTTAAGTGCAATCCCTCTTAAGAATTGGGATGGCTTTAATGCGATGGAAACTTCCAATATTTTGGCAGCAAGAGGGTCAGTTTAACTGGTGAATTCCCATTTGTTTCATGCCACATTTACTTCTTTATATAGTGCCCCTTAAGTAGAAACTGCATTCATCTTGCTTGTTAAGCTGGATGTCAATAGAGATGACCTCAGGCTTACCATGTGAGACTTCAGTATTCATATACAGTATACAGGCTATAGTATTCATACCACATATTCTTCCATGGAGACTAAAGTTCTTTGGTGCCTTAGTATAACAGGCTTTGTGGGAGCCTAGTCTGTTTGGATGCTCACCTTCCTAGACCTGGA
>LOJH01032276.1:0-13968 GCA_001685095.1 Ellobius talpinus
GAGGAGGGGAGGAGGTGGAAATTTTTAATAATAATAAAGAAAATGGAAGAAAAATAAAGCAAACCTGAATCTCCTTGCTTGTGGCAGATATCACCAGATTAATTCTCTGATTAATTGAGGACTGTCAGGATCCAATCCCTTCACAATAATCCTACGACATGTATATCTAGCCAAGAGACTTCAGGAGACAAGTCACATCTAAACTTGAGCAGCTGGCTTTAACCGTTCTTGAGATAATGGTCCAGCAATCAGTTCTCTGATACTAACATTTAATGTTCATCTCTCTTCTATTATAAATCATAGTATTTGAATGCAATCTATTCACATTTTCTTTTATACTTTAATTATACCTGGATTATTTACAACTAACACAATGTATGTGGTTGTCACACTATGTTTTGTGACAATGAAAAGAACATATGTGATAGGACATAGGTATGTGAATTTATTTCATTGATTATGTTTCTGATGTAAAAGTCTAGCCTGATTCTGTTGAGTTGAAGTTTGGTTCTGCTTTTTCTGCCATCTGAACTTCGTTGATTTTCTGTCAGGTCAGTCTTCCAGATGCCAAGTCTTGATTATTGATTAGAGGCAGTAAAGTGATTCCAACTCACTAGTTACAAATGTGATATGTGGTTCTTAAGTTTTGTCTGTAATTTCTTCAGTAAAATCCAAGATCTCTGATACAGTTTCCAGTTCGGCTTGAGACTGAAGAGGCAGCAGGTAGCAAAGAATCAGGAAGAACCTCTGAAAAAATACTCAGTGTTGCTCTCAGATATGGTGGGGTCAGGAAAGCAGCATATGTCCAGGGACCTGGGTTCAGTTCAGCAAGAGAGCACACAAATTTGGATCCTAACTGGGTCTGGGATAAGAGAGGTTGATGATACAGATTTAATTTATGCCTGGAAGGATCCATGGATGGGCAGCAGAGAGTAAGGGTTCACAAACATGTTACCTAGCTAGGCCTGGCTCTAGATGGGGAATATGTGGGAGGAAGGAAAATAGTCAAATTCACCAAGAGAGCTTACAGATCCAGCTTTGTCCTGAGTCTAGAGGGGTGGCCTGGATGGATAGCAGGGAGGGTCCTGAATCATAGTAGTCAAGAGAGACTGTAGTTGCAGCACCTGCTCAGATCTGGGCCTGAAGATTCGAAGTGGAGGGGGCTTACTTAGGAAATGTTAAGGTATGTTCTGCATGCTTCAGCTTCTGTCAAGGCATTTTACTCTACCCTAAATTTTCTGTGCTTTGGAAGCAATATGATGCATTTAGAGGCAAAATTTTAGGTATTTTTCATGCTTGGTGTTCTCTGCACTTAGATCACTGATTTTTTTTCATTTAATAAATTCTTTTCTATTACTTGAATTTGTTTATTATTATTAAATTGATTATGTTGTCATATTAATGATATGTTGCTCCTGAAACTGCTCCCTGGTTCTTGAAATTCTGTTATTCTTTTCTTTCCTTTTTATCTTCGTGTTTCAATTTAGAAAAAAATTTCTCTATGGGTGCATGTGCATATATGTTGATTATTTGAAAAGTTTCTGCCTCCTAGTCCTCAAAATTTCCTGTCTCCTTGGCTCAGCCTTCTAAGTACTGTAACTGCAGATTTGTGCTATGACACTAACTCCTCAATTTCAGAAATTAGTTTTTCTTTTTGATATAGGATCTCATATTTCCCAGAATGGCTGTGAACTTCTTTTGTATCTGTGATGATTAATCCTGTCTATTTGATGGGATTTAGAATCACCATGATAATGAGACTCTGCAAATGGCGAGGGCATACTTCTAGATTAGGTTCATGGAGATGAGAAGACTCAGCAAAAATGTAAATAGCATGATTTGTCGACAAATCCTTGGACTACATATTAATGGAGAAAGTGCATTGAACACTGGCATTCATCTCTACTTTCTGGCTGTGTACGCAGGGTGTCTCTTGCCTCAAGCTCTTAATACCCTGGATTCTTCACCATCAGGAACTAAATCTTAGTATTGTAAACAAACATAAATCCTTTCTTTTAAAAAATTGCATATCTATCTAGATATATAGAAAGCTATATCTATATTGTATTAGTGTTTTTTCCTCAATGTTTGTATGCATATGTCCAGTGACTGCAAAGGTGAAAAGGGGGATTAGATCCCCTGAAACTTATATTTGGAGTTAGAGGTGGATGTGAGACACCATGTTAGTCCTGGGAAGTGAACCAATGTCCTCTACAATGGCAATAAATGCTCTTACTGCTGATGCATTTCTCCAGGCTCAACTATTCCTTTTGAAGTTGCTTTTGTCAGATATTTTGTTGCAGCAACAAGAAATGTCACTACTACAGCAGCTAAGGTTGGCCTCAAATTCCTCATTCATACAGGTCTTCTTTCCACTGCTGTACTTACAGGTATGGTCCGAATGTCAGGTTCTAATTTGAGACTATTCTAGCATTTGCCAACTTATAAAAATTAATAATAATAACTAGCAAACTTGTGCCCTGTCAACTTGATTCTGAGATACATCACTGTAAAGCATAGCCTTTCCCTCTTGTTTGTCCCCATGATCTTGTTAATGTCGCAATAAAAGCACAATATAACTTTAAAAGCTCCAGTCCTGAAATTTTCAAACACTTTAAAAGTTCAGTCTCTTTAAAGAGACCGATGTCACTTTCAAAATTTGAAGTCTCTCTGATAATTGAAAAATAAGTCACACACTTATTATTCCAACAGGGATGAATCAGGACACAGATAAGACATAATCAAAGCAAAACAAAACTGAAACAATGTAAATTAAACTCTGCAAGAAAATGTCTGATATCTTGGAGTCGTGATATTTTGGGCTTTGAGGTAGGCAGCACCATTTCTCTGGTTTTGGTATCTACAACACACATAGCCTGATTTCTATCCCAGGCTTCCCCAGTTCTACACCTGCTCCCATCCTTGGTAATCATCCCATAGTCCTGGCATCTTCAGTATACTGAGTTTTCACTGCAATCTGAACTGCAGCTTCTGGGTGCTGATCTTGAGGAACAACTTCCCAGAAGACTTTTGTATTTCCCAATTACAGATCCAAAACAACATTTTGATGGGACTTTAAATTTTCAAATAACTTCCACAATTCTTCCAATATCTACATGATATTGGCATGAAATGTAGGCTGAAATTGAAGGAGAGGCCTTAGAGGGATGATGCCTACTTACTTGTTTCCCATGGCCTAGCCAACCTGCGTTCTTATATCCAGGATCACCTTCTCAGGGCTGGAACCACCACCCTGAAATAGGCTCTCCCATATGAACCAAAAATTAAGAAAATGAGGACAGGCACAACTAATTTTTTTTCAGTCCAAGGTCTATATTATATAAAGCATCAGAAAACATTTGGTTAAATTTTTATTATATGCCCTCCAAGTAGTATCATAGGCTTGGTAACATTGCTTTTGTCAAATGAATTAACTTGCAAGGCATCATCATAAAAGGCACTAGAATAAGAGGAAGTACCTCGGTAAAGGTTTCGGATATTAGGCACATTCCAGTCTCTTATAAGCATTTTAACATTAATTTGGGTTGCCTCCCCTGCCTGTGAGTTTTATCAGTGAATTGGATAACAATGGTTAGTTCCTATCCCTATAAAGTACAGTGCCTGGAAGCATGGGGACAAAGTCAAAGACTCTTCCATGTATAGACAATGATTTGTGTGATGCATGAAGGAGTGAGCACGTTAGTGCCTGGGATTCATTGTGGTATTAAAAAAAAGTAACTGGGAACTAGCAAGAAGAGTGGAGGACATAAAGTTCTAGAAGTCATTGAAGTATCATATACATACAGAGCCAACAAGAGTTTGTGGTTAACTGGATATTTGTGAGAGATAAGGAGTACAATCTTCTATCTAGTCTGAAAGGATGAGATTATCACATAGAAAGATGAAGGGATGAAAGAGAGAAGAGATTTAGTACATGGGGATTTCACGTTTTCTTTCATCTCTAAGCACAATCAGTAATTAACTACTTTTTAAATTCTTTTTCTTTCTTTCCTTTTTTGGGGTTTCTTTCTCTTTTTTGATTGATTGTTTTTAGTTTTACAAGACAGTATTTCTCTTTGTAGCCTTGGACATCCTGGAGCTCACTTTATAGACCAGGCTGACCTCAAATTTACAGATTCACCTGCCTCTGTCTCCTAAGTGCTGGGATTATAGGCATGTGCCACCACTGCCCAATTTGACTATTTTTTTTAATTTGTTGCATTCTTTTTAATGTCAGAAGGAAATTGAGCTATATCTGTGGAAAAGATAAATGGAAAGGCCAAATAGGTGTCTTGATACCTGAGACTGGCTAGCATTCATGAATGATTTGATCTGGAGATATAAATGTTCTTACTGTGCATATATTGATTTAACAAAAGAAATTGTAAATGCTAGGTACTAATTAGGGGATACTTGTGCCTTGAGATCTTAAGTATTGGCTGAATAGGAGTTTCTAGTGTGGTAAAATACCAATAATAAAACAGTTTCTTGGAGGAAAGTTTATGCTGGAGGTGAGAAGTAGATATACCAAATGTTCCATATAAATAAAGTAAATAAAAGTGATTATAGAAAATGATCACTTGATTTAGCAAAGGAGAGAAGAGTTTTTATGACACAGCAGAAGTAAATTCAAGGTTACAATGAATTTAATAGAATTAGGGAGGAAAAAAGTGAAGAGTGTGAAAAGGCAGAATAGCTCAGATTTGATTGCAACTTTCAATACAGGAATGAATCAGCAAACAGGAGAGACATATCTGATTAATGTAAATGGTAGATCTCTTTATATTTTGATGATAATAAGGAAAACTTTTTAAAAAATTGAGTGATGTTTCCAATGAGATCAATGAAAAGTGAGGGAAATTGGGCGGTGGTGGCACACGCCTTTAATTCCAGCATTCGGGAGGCAGATGCAGGCAGATCTCTGTGAGTTCAAGGCCACCTGATCTACAAGAGCTAGCTCCAGGACAGGTTCCAAAGCTACAGAGAAACTCTGTTTCTAAAAACCAAAAAAAAGTGAAAAGTGAGGGAAATCACTCTTTATTTAAAGAATTTGTCTTCACAAGAATAAAGTTCACTTAGTAATACATGCAAAAAGGCAGAATACCTAGCATGCTGCTGTGTTGACTTCTCTGTGTATATTTTTCATCTAGCATTGTGGCAGTTTCCTTGAACTGAAACATTCGAATGTGGACAGAGTAGGCAATTCATCAATCTTGGGAAGTAAATGAAATTTATAAGGTTCTGGGAGGTTGTTGAAATTTACAAGATGTGGGAAGTGCCATCCAAGATCATAAAAGCAGCAAACCATAGCTGTAGAGAGACCATCTAAACAAACTATCTACAGCTGGCCCAGGAAGTTTGACAGATACAACTTGTGTGAGTCATCACCCATGTAGGAGTGATGCAGCTGCCTTTGAGTCACTCATGCTCTTTTAAGTAACCACACCAGGCATATGCATTCACCAAGATACCTGTGGCTGGAACTGTCTTTGGTCTCTCATCAGTACCCTGTCTAGAGTGAGTTCATGCCTCCCTAGGAAAAGCTACATGGGACAGTTAGTACCCAAGCTCCAATCTAAAGAACCAAAGATTAATTGGAAGTTGTAGTTGCATGTCACTTACATGAGTGGTGAGAACTGCAGCTGAGGATGTCTGAATGCAGAGCCTCCTGTGTAGGCAATCCTAAAATGTAATGATGCTATCTTAGTTGCATGTTCCTGCAATAGGTACTAAGATAAGATCCAGGCTAAGGTATCCAAAATTGGAGTATCTTTGAGGGGAATTACAGAGTGGGCCATGTAATTCTCTATGTAGTGGTGGTAGAGAGGTTTATATTTGTGGAGAGTGAGATGGGTATCATAGCTGATGGCTTGAAAGTATATATGTCCTGAAAGTTGCATATGTAGAACAAGATCAAAAGCAGGCTGTAGAATCAATTGCATTTTTTTATTGAGGACATTACAAGAAATTTAGGTTCAGCCATCTTCCAAGAAAGAAAATGCCCAATGAGGGGGGAAAAAGTCAAGAAAAGAAATCCAGATTCTATCCACTGTATTAGCTTCTGATTCAGCAGGACAAGTGAACAAAAAAATGGAAAGAAAGTGCTGGTGCAGTTTCTGAAGGTTAGCCAAATTTAAGCAAAAGACAGTGTAAAATAAGATTAAAGCAAAGGCCCTTTTGTGGGACCCCAAATCTTATAAAACCCAGATAGTGGAGAGATAAACTAATAGAAGTGATGGAAGATATCCCTGAGGGGTGACCTCTACTACAAAGAAAGCAAGAATCCGCAAATGAGAGTAAATGTGGTGATGTCAAGGTCTTTCGTAATGACTCACTATAGGAAACAATGTCAACAATGGAATATTGCACATCTTATATGATTGGGTTGGAGAGATGTTTAGTCAAGCAATGAAAGAAACTCTCACAGAATGGCTCCATAGGCTCCAGGACATGGGGCCAAGGGGTTTGTAAAACTTGAAAAACTGGATAATAAAACTTCTCATCTCTCTTTGAGGTAAAGGTTGAAAAACTTGAAGGACTATGAGAGAAATTATTCCTAATGGACTGATGAGAAATTAGGGCCTGACTGACTGAGGCTGGCCCTTGTGAATACTCTGATGTTAAAGACAAGAGTGGAGAGCCAGACATTTTTTAGGGAAATGATCATAAGTGAGATTCCTGGGACTGTTTTCATAGAAGAACTCGAAATAAAGTTGGATAAGCAGGGCCCATGGGACTTACATAAGGGTTTTTTTGTTTGTTTGTTTGTTTTGTTGTTGTTATTGTTGTTGTTTGGTTTTTCGAGACAGGGTTTTGATGGCTTTGCTGAACCTCTTGGTGGGATACCATCTATGAGCGGCTAGGGAGAAGCTACATAATTTTGAACAGCATGTAAATTGTCTTCCAGAATTGCTGAAGTAATCAAGGAGGAACAAGAAAAAGGCAAAACATATAAGTTGTCTGTACAAGTAATTCAAAGGAGGCAAATGTAATAAAATTTTTGTTAATCTAGAGTTCTTAGGGAAATTTTTAATGGAAACTCAAATATCGAGCTGATGCTTTCAGAAGGTTATATGTGATAAAGCTGTTCAAATTCAAAAAAATAACTTTGTCCTAGGTATTGCCAGCTACCCTCTAGACTTTGTTTTGAACATATCCTATAAGTCCCTACACAAACTCACAGAGAGAGAGAGAGAGAGATCATGTGTGGAGATTATTCACACAGCCTGAAGCCTATCAGTTGGCAGGTGTAGCCAGTGAAAGACCAAGTGCCACAATACTGATTAGGAGTTGTCCGAACTGGAGAGTAGTCTCCAGTAAAAGCATGGACGGCTTGATCACAACCCTGTTCTTCCTGGGACCTGAGTTGGTGCAAGCTGTGCCAAGACCATCGGGGATAGAAAGACGAACGGTGGTGCTGAGGAATATCAGCATTAAAAATGAGGAGACAGAATGGAAAATAACTCTGGCCGGGCGGTGGTGGCACACGCCTTTAATCCCAGCACTCGGGAGGCAGAGGNCCTGGTCTACAAGAGCTAGTTCCAGGACAGGCTCCAAAGTCACAGAGAAACCCTCTCTCAAAAAAACCAAAAAAAAGAAAGAACAAAAAAGAACTCTAGATAATTAAATGTCAGTTGGATTAATACCTCCTACCCATGTTATATGTCAGCATAGTTCTTTTGATAACATACTTGATTGAGAATCAGATCCTTTCCCACTATGTTGGGTCCTGCTAACGTGTCTTTTAGAGGTTCTTCTTAGCTGTGAGAATAATTTCCACTTATTTAGAGTGTAAAATAAGGTGCCTTCAGAGATCTTCGTGAAAAAGTATGTAATGTAAAGCCTTGAGTGTTTTACAGATCTGTAAAAGCTTAAAGGAAAGCTTCCTATGAGAGTGGCAAATGCAACTCCCAGGAGCCATTAGGTTGTTGATTGAAAATTCCAGTACCAGGATTGCAGTACTTTCCTAATGCTTTATGACCAAGGTCACTCTCAGCACTTCACAAACCATATAAATAATGCCTGTATGCTGGTTGCATTCCAGAGCTAGATGGCAACAGTCAGTTGCTAAAGACATGACATCTTTGGCTACAGGACATGAGAGAACCAAGAAGAGAGTATACTGGAGGGTAGATCCCTCTTTTGTGGTTTTCCTAGTACTGATATGCAGTATAGAGTCTGCTGGAGAAGAGTTGCTGCTGAAACACTGCTAGTTTATAGATTCAAAATGCTGTAGTACCAAAATGCCACATGTGGATAAAAATGCCCCTCATAGATTCAGGCGTTTGAACACTTTTTTTTCCAGTTTGTAACACAGTTTGGAGAAACTTAGGAGGTACAGTGTTGTTAGAAGAAGTATGCCACTGGGGTTGTACTTTAAGAGTTTATAGCCTGACATCCTACTTCCAGTTTGTGTGCTCTCATTCATGCTTGCAGTTGAAGATGTGATCTCTCGGTTTCCCAATGGTTCAGCTTTAAGTCATTCATTTTCCTGTATTTCCTGAAAGCTCATTGGTTCCCCGTACTAGACTTCTTGTATGGGATTGTTTCTTGGATTTGTCACTGGTTTCTAATCTGGCATGAACAGCCAGTTTTCCAATCTCCCCTGTATATATATATATATATTTATATTTATATTTATATTTATATTTATATTTATATACACACACATACATAATATATAACAATGGAGAAACAAATGAGCATCACACTCATAGCTGAAGCATTTGTATAATGTCCCAGTTGTATCTGCTATAGACTCACCAAATAATAAGTAAGGTGGTTTGGAAACTATGAAGTGAATATAGAAATTTCAGTGTATTTTTATCTCTCTATGTGTATATGGTATATATGTATGTGTGCATGAGTGTGTGAAGGCCAGAGGATAATACTTGGTATCTTCTTCAGTCATCCTCTTATTTTTTGAAGCAGGGTCTCTCACTTCACACGGTGCTCATTAATATGGTGCTTATTAATTCATCATTGCTTGCTAATCAGAATGTTCCAGGCACCCGCCTGCCTTTGCCTCATCATCACTGGAACTATAAACATATACTACGATGCTTGCTTTTTATATATCCATTTGGAATCTGAACTCAGATTCTCATGACTTATATATTTAGCTTCAAGTTGAGTTCTTTGATAATTTCAGTTGTTAATCCACCCTCAGTAAAAATAGAGGAGCATAATCTCATTATTCTGGAAGATGGTTACTTGAGTATTCAGTGAAATATTGCTAATGATGTGCATGTAGATACATGATTATATTATTAGGTGTAGATGGATTATAGGTACATGTGCAGTTACCAGCGAGTGTCCGCTCCATTACAAGCTAAATGGAACTAAATCATAGGGTCTTTTCAGTAGTCGTATAGAGAGTCATTTTATTGTTGATTCTGCTTTATTTCTACATTTTGCTTTAGACTTTTTTCATTCAAAATCAGAACTAGGACTTATTCTTTCACTACATCTACTTATTACACATGTGCACAATCATTTTAAATTCACAATAAATTCTGGGTTTGGAGTGTTTAACTGAAGATCTTTTCTAAAGTGTCCAGATAGTATGAATCAGGCTTTTCAGTCTCTCCCATTACATCTCTTCTGAAATGGAATGTATTCTCTACTATTTATCTTTTGGTTTTGAAAATTGTTTTTAATTTGATCTCATATAGCGAAATTCAAATAAAATTTTTTATTGTAGCAGAAATGGAAAATTATATCATAGGCTAGCAATGAGTGAAAGATCATTTTCCTGACAACAAAATACATTGAAAAGAAATTTTAATCTTTTATCATAGGCATGTGAAAGGCTATTTACTTCTGCATACAATCATAAAACAAATACTCTTGACTTAATGAGATAAAACCAATCCTGAAAACAAATAGGACTCATTTGCAGTTCAAACTCAGTTCGATATTGAAAAAATGCTTACATCCAGATAGGTTTGGGAGTGTCTAATGAAATCACAAAGTGTTTCAGAGGGGAAAATGTATGTCTACAGCATAACAAACTCACTTTTCGCACTTGAAGTTTCTCTTATTCATCAGTCAGCGAAGTGAAATCATGCAGGATAATAGAGTTTGCACCCAAATCTCACAGGATTAATAAGTTCCAAGGGAACTGAAATAGCTTACAATGTGTACTTCAGATCAAAGATATTATGATCCCTGAGAGTTGAATGTTTTTACTTGATAAATGTAGGATGGAGTGATTTTTCCTTTTATTTTATAAATAAAGTTTCCCTGAAGATCAGAGAGTTAAACAGCCCCACTGGTCAGCCTTACAAACAAGGCAATGGTCACACACATCTTTACTCTCAGCAGTTACACTAGTTTGCCATAGAAACTGGGCAGTGGTGATACACGCCTTTAATCTCAGCCCTAGAGAGGAATATAAGGCTGAAGGAGACAGCTCTCTCACATAGTCTCATTCTGAGATCCCTGGAGGCACGATCACCATTTCAGACTGAGGTAGAGGTAAGAGCCAGTGACTGGCTTTTTTGCTTTTCTGACCTTCAGGTTGTGCCCCAATATCTGTCTCTGGGTTTTGATTAATCATGCATCAGTAGAAACTCAGTTTTGAATGTTTGAATTTTAAGAGATGTTCTATGCAATATTTAATTGAGAGCAGTTATTTGTACTAACCACAGATCTGAAAAATAAAATCCACCTTAACATGTCAAGATCGGTACTGCACAAATCAAACTCTCATTTTTGCTGTTGTTGAAAGAATTGTTTCTACCTATGTCAAACCTTTTAAACTATACCCAAATATTTTCACATACAGGTCCATTTCTTAAGTATATGTAGTGATATTATTATCATTTGGAATTGTTACTTTATACATTCGTGATAATGGTTTCTGACAATATTTTTATGAATTATTGAAATTCAATAAAATTATAATAGTTGCAAAACACATTTTTGCTACATGAAAAGATTTTTTTAGTTGTCTATTCGCATAATACATTTAAAACTGGAGAATAGGGGGATTGTACTGCATCAGATGAAAATATAAAGAAAATATTTTATATATCTATATATAAAATGAGATTAACTTTTCTGTTTGCAGGGTGTGGATTAAATGTGGTCTATTTCTATGGGTATTTTCTTTCTTTAAATCCTACTGCTTTGGCTTCAGTTGGGGGTGGCAGTGGAAAGAGTCATATAGGGGAACAGGGAAAGGGGTGGTAACTGCATCTAGAATATGTTATTAAGATGGCCAATACAGTGTTAAGTAACGTTCAAGTCTGTAGCACTTTCTAAGAGGCCTTAAGAATCTGTGGGTCAAAAATAAATGCTGTCTGTTTGCAGATGCATTTAGACAAGGCTAAGCATGCAGATATTAACTGGCCAGCACGTTTTCTTTGCCTGTGAATGAATGCTTGGGAGGATTCCAAGACTAGCCTAATTTCATCAGCCAGATTAGATTTAAGAGAGTAAATAACTGGCACTCTGCCCAATGAATTCACCCTAGAATTCATAGCTGGAGCCTCCCAACTTACTAAGTAAGGAGTTAGGTGGGGTTCATAGCACGGTGTAAAGGGACACTAGAGTCGAAAACCTATCTTTCCCATAAACTCTTGGCACATAAGCATAGCTGATGGTGTTCACTAAGGCAAGGTAACACCATGTTCAGAAGATACCGTTTTTGCCATACATCCCCTTGTACTCTGACTCTTGTACTCTTTTCACCCTCCCCTTCCACATGTTTTCTGAGCCTCAGTGAAGGGGTGAACTACTTGTTTCATTTATGGCTAAGCACTTTTTTTTTCGTTTTTCGAGATGGTTTCTCTGTAGCTTTGAAGCCTGTCCTGGAACTAGCTCTTGTAGACTAGACCTTGAACTCAAAAGATACGCCTGCCTCTGCCTCCCGAGTGCTGGGATTAAAGGCATGCACCACCACTGTGCATGCCTTTAAACAAAGCACTTTCTTACCTCTGTGCTTCTCTAGATCTCTGCACTGGCTACTGGCCACTGCAGTAAGGAGATTCCCCATGAAAGCTTTGCACAGCATGACCATTCATCAAGAACAGTAGCAGTAGATCCCCACAAATAGCCTATGACCTCTCCAGCTAAGGACTCTTCATCAGATTTACAGAACCAAGTTTGAGTTCTGTCTAATAGAGTTGGATTCACAATCAGCCAGAACATTTGTATCTGTTTTATGCCTTCCAAAATGCCTGCCGGTTATTGTGTATGATTCTCAAAAGCCATTTCTGGTGACTTTTTGCTCCCTTTTTTTCTGACATTCAATTCACGATTAATTAGCTACTCAAACCTACACACAGTTTTTTTTTTCTTTTTCTTGAGGTTAAAGCCTTAGTGGTGTGCTTCTCCAGAACTAACCAATGATCAGAGATAAGTAGGAAAACAGTCCCATTTTTTCATAAAAAGAAATAATCGTTGAATTCTTAAGGCTGAGCACAAACCCAAAATGTCCTAGATATTCATCCAAATGAAAGAATAAAGTTCACTATGCAATGAGAGGTATAGTGCCCTAGCAAGTTTGAACCACCTGAGAAGCAGGTCACAGCTGAGGGATTTCCCAGATCAGATTAGATTGTGCGCATATTTGTATGGGGTGGGAGTCTTTATTAATTGATATAGGAGGGTTCAACCCCTGGGGTGGGTCAGATGCTACTGAGATGTATAAGGAAATTAGCTAAGCAAGAACGTGTGGGACAGGAAACAGTATTCCTCCATGTTTCTGCTTCAAGTTTCTGCCTAAATCCTCTTATTGACTTCCCTCAATTATAGATGATAACCTGCAAACAAAAACTAATACATTCTTGGGTGGTGGCACACGCCTTTAATCCCAGCACTCGGGAGGCAGAGGCAGGTGGATCTCTGAGTTCAAGGCCAGCCTGCTGTACAAGAGCTAGTTCCAGGCCAGGTTCTAAAACAAACAACCAAAACAAAAAGAAAACAAAAAACAATAAAACTAGTGAAACCCCATCTCAAAAAAAAAAAATTCTTCTCCCGCTTTTTCATCACAGCAGCAAAGTGAAGCTAGAACTCAGCTACCTCACCCCTCTTTTGGTTTTTGTACTCCAAGACAGAGTCTCACCATATAACTCTCTGACTTCAAGCTCTCTGTAGTTGAAATCACCTCAAGTTTCCAACCTTACAGTTTTGGCCTACCTAGCACACTGAGATTACAGGCGTGGACCACCTACTGGGACAGTTCCACCATTTTGTTTGTTTCTTATCATCCTCTTATTATTTTTCAAGGTTATTTCAGTTGTTAATCTCAACTTCTTTCCTTTTCATGAAACCTTTCAGGTGTAGAAAATCTGTCTATTCCACAGTCATTGTGCTACCAGGGTGAGGCTATTAGTGTTGCAGAAAGGGGTTCTTTTTCTCTGCCCTTTAAATAAATAAAAAGAGAGGAAAAATAAGGTCTCAGCACTCAGCCAAGTTTTATTGAAAGTGAAATACATGAGGGGGGAGTGGGGAGACACAACAAACAAACAGGTAGACAGGAGACTCAGAAATGGTGTCTAAAAGTCCCCTGGACAGTTTGTCTTTTGTATATTTGACATAGGGATGAATTCCTGTTCTCATTCAGAACATGATAGAAAGCTAAAGAAAGAACGCAATCCTCATTTTAGAATAGAAGAATCCTAAGTATAAATAGATGTGAAATTTCCTTGTACTATTGAAATATTGTTTTAATTGAAAGAGTCTCTTTTAATGAACTTATGTTAAAATGAATAGCTGGACTTAGAGAAGGATTCGCAGAATGTGGTGAATTTGACTTTGAGTTGTCAAACTCAAAGAAAGGGGGGTTAGAAAAAGCATCCTTTATTGGCACCAATATACACAAATGTTTCTCTTTTTCTTCAGTTTCTCTGCTGCTTCTTAGATGTTATGAAAGAGACTCAAAGTCTTGCCTTAAATACCCCCATCATGCTATTTATGTTAACAAAGCTCTCTCTCTTTCTCTCTCTCTCTCTCTCTCTC
>LOJH01032279.1:0-13276 GCA_001685095.1 Ellobius talpinus
CGGACCGGCAGGAGCGCGCGGCCGGGGCCACGCATCTCCACACTTGCACAGCAACTCCCGCGCCTTGCACTCTCCTTCCCCGGAGACCCGGACTGGGGGCTCGGAGAGCCTCGGTGAAGCGAGCAGGATCCAGCTCCGGAGCTCGACCATCTCCGTTCTGAACCTCCCGGGCGCTGGTTCCCCTCGGCGGGGTACCCGCTTCTGCGCTCCGGACGCGCCTCCGGGTCAGCCGGGTCCCCGCGGCCAGGACAAAGCCATGAAGCCGGCGCTGCTGGAAGTGATGAGGATGAACAGAATTTGCCGGATGGTGCTGGCCACTTGCTTGGGATCCTTTATCTTGGTCATCTTCTATTTCCAAAGTATGTTGCACCCAGGTAGGGGGCGCGTTAGCGTGGTTTTGTTGGATATTTTTCTCCTCTCTCGCTCTGCTTTCTGCTTCTTCCAACCTCATCTCTTCCCTTCGGCCTCTTCGGGGCTCCTTGCTGCCGGGATCCGCGGGTCACCGAGTTGGGATGGGCAGAAGGAAGGTGCGCTTCCTCTTCCTCTCCAAGTGACCGCAAGGAGAGACGGCGTGTGTGCCCCCCCCACGTCTTTCTTTCCCTTTTATTATTATTATTTTTTCTTTGTGTCTTGTCTGATGGCTAAGTGGCAGAGAAAGGTAGGGGTTGTTGGAAGCTGCCGGGGTCGAGGGTTGGTGGGATTCCAACAAAACTCGGTCCCGGTTGCTTTTGAGGGCTGGGACGAAACCTGCGCCGGGAGCCGGTTGCTCTGCTCCAGCAAGCGCTGCTTCTTCCTGGTTGGGTACCCCGGGGCGACTGGTGCACGCCCGGGCGAGGTAGTGGGTCTCTGCAGCCGGCTCGAGAAGCCCTAAGCTGAGCTACCACGTGTTCCAGGCTCGGCTGCACAGAGCAGGTGTGGGGAGAGGGTGGGTGGGTTCCCGGTGGGTTCCCGGCACTTCCCTCCACTCAGAGCGATCTTTTGCGAAACACCCCAGGGTCTAACTCCGCAGTGACCTTGCAGCTGGTGCTCCAGGGACTGGCCCACCTTCTGGTTCCAGACCCGATCTAGGGACTCTAGAGCTTTCGGGGTCACAGTTTGGCCATCACAGCCCTTGGAGATACTTTGTGCAGTTCCTAGGCTCATCCCCTCTTTTGGGGTTCTGAGCATTCGGAGACACCGCAGCACAAGAACGAATTCTTCCCCACATCCTCTCTGGCTTAAGCTAAACTCCACGTTTCCTATCAGGATAGGGAGAGCCCCTCTTCCGGGGGATTCCAGAAGGAAAGTTTGGGACTAGAGAAGAGAGGGGTGCTCTGGGCCCGGGCTGTGCTGCAAGGCTTAGAAGCCCAACAGGTAGGACTTGGTCTTGGTCTCAGGAACCCCTTCCCCCATTTATCCTGAATCAGCAGACCTGTGCTGGACCACGTTGGCATCAAGGTTCGTTTTTTGTCGCCTCTGAGTTGCCACAGTAATCATTTAGTTTTCTAATTGTAGGGAGGGAGGAGGGAGAAGGAAGCACATTTCCTTCCAGGGGAAATAAGCTTGGTTTTTGCCTCCCTGCCTTCTTTAAGTGTGTATCTAACATTTTCAGTAGACGCGGCCCCGAATTCATCAAGCCTGCCTCTTGGTGAATGGCAGAGCCATGAAGCTGTTCTCTGCATCAAACAGACAGGGCTGCCGGCTGTGGGATTCCTTGACAGCGCAGGGACAGACTGGCCCCTCTTCCTTGTGGAACAGTCAGTTGTTAAGGCGGCCTGGCTGCCAAGAATATGGTCTTGTGCTACCGCATGGAACCCCAGGACACCCCAGCCGGTCCTGGTAAAAGATGGCTTTTGTTTGCTGCTCATATTTTTAGTTTCATGTCAGCAAACTAAAGCGGTGTTTGTCTCCTCGCTCAAAACCTGTGGTAGTGAAACTTCTGAGGGAATTTAAAAATGGACTTTGCTGGCATTCTGGGCTGCAAGAGGGTGGGACCAGACAGGCGGGCATCTCAAGAGTGCCAGGCTCCTGGGGCCACCCGGGACCAAGCCAGATTCTCTCCCCAGAGGGCTAGAAGACAGGTTGGTATGCAGATATAATGAGGCTCCTGCGGTTTAGACAAAGGGCCCAATGATTTGGTCTAGACTTCAGAACTCTGTTCAGGCCTATTCAAGTTTTGCTGGGACGGTGCATGCCCGGTAATTCTCAGCAGAAATGCTTAGGAGCGCACAGCAGGAATGTACCTGAACCTCCCTGTACCTGTGCATTGCCGTCAACACTCCATGTGCACGGACCTGTAGCTGCGATGCTGGGGAAGAAACGTGTAACCTGTAACTGGTGTCTTGCTCTTCCAGCGTTCATCAGAATTTATTAACTTTTTAATTGACTTGGAAGTGGCTTTAGGGTTTTTTCTTTTTTTTCTTTTTCTTTTTCAATGTAAGCTTCTGGATCCACAGCCTTGTCTGAGCTTGTGCTGGACTGAATACACCTCTTTGATCCTGTCCTGACGGTTCCTTTCTGGCCCCCTTTTTCTCCCCCAAATGTTTATAATTCATATCATGAGGAGTCTGCTTTTCCTGATCCCCTGTCTAGCGCAGGGCAAATGCTGCTTTCAAAACGCCGATTGGATATGAACCTACGGATGTTTAATTGAAAGTTCTTACTCGAAATTATAGGTCGTGTCGTGGAACCCCTGTTAGTACTGCTATATGGGGCATAAAAATATGCTTTGGAAACAGAATTATGTTTTTTATTCCTTATCTTTCATTTTGTTACTGTCCACTGTTGTTAACTGATTTTTTCTGCTTTGAACTTTCAGAAAAGATTAGAGAGAATATTTGTTTTATTTTTAATTGCTCTCTCCCTGCCACGTGTGTGTGTGTGTGTGTGTGTGTGTGTGTGTGTGTGCGCATGAAGGTCTGAAGAGAGTATAAGATCCCCTGGAACGGGAGTTACAGGTAGTTCTGAGATACTCTATGTGGGTTCTGGAATTGGAAGAGTGTGTGTATGTACCTTTAACTGTGAGTCGTTCCTCCAGCACCTTGAGAATTTTATTTGTGTTGCGTGCACATGCGTGTGCATGTGTGTGTGTGCGCGCGCGTGCGCGTGTGTGCACGTGCATGTATACCGTATGTGTGCAGGGGCCTGCAGAGGCCAGAAGGGGTTTTGAATCCCCTAGAGCTGGAGTCCCAGGTGGTTATGTGGGCGATGAGAACCAAACCTTGGTTGTCTGTAAGAAGAGCCAGGGCTCTCTTAGCTGGAGAGGCAGCTCCAGCCCTTGCTGCTTTGAACTTGAAAGTGATATAATCTTCAAGTCTCTGAAGTCTCATGGTCCAGGCAGTCTTTTTGCCTGGGAATTCTCTCAGGATCAGCTTGGCAGAGGCAGAAAGGACCACAATACAGACCAGACTGTGTCTGTCCCTACCCCCCCCACTTAAAGTCCTCTGGCAGGAGGTCTCTGGGTACCTATCTGTGGGACAGAAAAGCAGTGTGTGAAAGAAGAAATGAACTCCAAGTTTCTTTGCTGGTTGGAGAGGTGTGAGGAGGGAAAAACAACAACAACAACCCAAAACCAAAATGCTGCCCAGCTCTCAAGCTGGCAAATGCCCCCTCCCGTTCTAGTTTGAAGCTCATTGTCTTTTGTATTTTCCTAGTTCATAAGATTGGGTAATTGTGAGCTTGCGTAATTGACCATCAGATAATTGGCCATTGGTTACGCTGCTGAAGATTTAGGAGTGGGCCCCTGACAGGCAGTTTTCTTTAGAAATCCTTGACCCTTCTGAGTTAATAGTCTTCATGAAGTGGTTTTTTTTTGGGGGGGGTTAGGGACAGGATCTTAGAGTTCTTTTCTAATCCAGACATTTGTACAGGCCTGACACATAAAAGGCTCCCACAAAATATTTAAATATCTGGTAGCTGAACATATGAAATAGCCCCTCATCTCCAGCTCCAGGGAGGTAGTAGCTTCAGGGCTTGTCAAGTGTGCCTGGCTTCTACCTCCAGTTCTGTTGTTGGGGCATGCCCATTCCCAGACTCCTGGTTCTCTGGTGACTGGCCCCAGTTTAAAGCGATTAAGATCAAAGCCTTCACTGTGGGCTGCACTGCTCCTGAGGTACCAGGCATGGTAGATACTTCTCCGTGTTCTGGATGATGGAGAAGGGTGGCTTCAGTTAACCGCGGACTTCAATCCATGCTCATGACAGACTCCTCCATAGGGGTGAACTTCTGAGTTGGAGGTCAGAATCACATGCCTGTGGTTTCTTCGCCCCTATGAGCCCCTCCATGAACGCAGCCTTTAGAAGCTCATCCCTCCCTTTAAAATGTCTCAGGTACTTGCCCAAGACAGCAGGATGATCCTTTGATGGAGCCCCATCTAGTCTTGCAAAGCTGGAAGGCCCCAGGCTGTGCTGTGTCTGGAGCTCCCCTTCAACCTTGCTTTTCTGTCTCTCACTAGGATTGTGTTTTTTGTTTAAAAGCTACTGCTCCTGAGAAGCCTGCTAAGGAGAGAGCTCTCTTTAGAGGTCATTGGTCATTGGTCTTGTCTTCCACAGTCTGCTCGCTTCCATTGTCACCTGGGAATTCTCTGCCTGGGTTGAGTGTATGGAAAGATTGCAGCCTTTATTTAAAGACTTCATTGGATCCTGTTGAACATAGACACATCTGGAAGCATGATTTTCATCTCTAATCCGGTCTATGAATTTGAGATACATGGAAGAGGAGCTGTTCTCCACTATCTGCCATTCAGAGGCAACTAGATTTTTTTCCTCTCTCTCCATAGTGTAGAATGTATACATGGTCTGAACATCCCTTACCAGAGATTATGACACCCAAGAGGTTCTAACACTGGAAACGTTTTGAGAGCCACCCGGCAATGCAAGTGGAAAATTCCACACCTGGCCTCGCGTGATGGGTCGTAGGTGAATAAATATATATAGGGTCGCCTTCAGGCTGTGTATTTAAGGGGACTGTGGTGCACAAATAAATTGCATGCTTAGTCTTGGGTCCAATCCCCAAGATACCTCATTATACATGGGTAGAGCTCCTGGAATTCAAAAACTGTTTCAAATCCAAATAGCTTCTGGTCCCAATCATTTCAGATAAGGTAAATAAATATATATATATAATTATATAATATATAATACGTATATTATATATAGAGTATAGTTGAGATCTCATAATGCATTTTGTATCAGTAAAATATGCTTTATACAAATATACCATTCTGGTGAGTAATTATTAAAATCTGAGACATGAGTTTAGCCACAGCCTTTAAAGTTTATGGACCTTTGTGTGTGTCCTCCCTTATCTGAGCCCGTGCAAAGCAGTGGTTCAGTATCATTTATCTCTGTGTTGTTACACATGGCTAATTTTACATTAGGGAATCATTTCGCTTATCTAGAGAATAGGTTTGGGATCATCCCAGTACTTAGGGCTGCATTTGCCTCAGGTCCTTTGAAAAGGGGCCAGGGTGGTCTCAACACTGGGGCCGTCAGGAATCGGAAAACGGTGTTGAGTAACTGGAGGATGAGGCCTTCTGAGTCTGAGGTCTTCCCCTAGGAAGTTGAGGTGTTTGCCCTTCTGCAGGATTACCTGTAGCAGCCCTTGGATGAGGCCTGTCCCCTTGTGAGCGCTCGTGGATTCCAGCCAGTGTCTTCACTTCCTTACCCTCTGAAGTCAGAGCGGTGACTGAGCACCAGGACAGGCTGGCGGAGGACCTTCTGAGAGGATCGCCCTCCTCCAGGGGCAAGCGCTGTTTGTGTTTGTCCGGCTGAGAATCATTTTGCTTATGATGGACTCAATCAACCCAGTTCTTTAAAAACAGGAAATCAAGGGCTCCCAGGGCAGGTACCACCCTTTCCCTTCTTAAACTCACAGAGAGACAGCCCTCCTCTTACTGTGGAGGTCAGGGGACACATGCTGTACGGAAAGTCCTGGCTAGCCGGCCTCTTCTGAGATTAGATTTGGTGAAAATAACAGAAGTCCCTCTGCTGACTTACTTACTTTTACTTTTTCTTTTCTTGAATCTTAGCGCCCCATCTGATCTGTCAGTTAAAATCTCCTGGAATTTATAATTTGTACTTTTTGGATCAAATGTGACTGAGGGACACTTAGAAGCAGAATTGGAGCGTGCTCTCTCTCTCCCTCTCTGCCAGGTGTTGTTCCGTGTTTAGGACTCCAGCACACAAACATACGGGCCCACACGGAACCTGTAGTGGGCTTGACACCAAGCCAGTGGGGATGTAAATACCGGGTGTAGTTTGTCAGAGGGAAAGGAGAAAAACAGACCCTGAAAGACAGTGGAGGGACGTGAAAGGCAAGAGCTCCGGGTTGATGGGAAGGTAATCAAGGAATGCCGTTGTCACAATGACCCTGGACAACAGAGAGCTGTGGCAAGCTAAGGCTAGGTATCCATCCCACACGGTTCAATCAGAGAGCAGACCAAGGCTGCATCGTGTTCCCCATGGGGGCATGCCATGGGGGAAGCAGCTGTAGACCATGGGGTGTAAAGGGCTTGGCCTTGACTAAGGGAAGGAGGGGAAAGATGGAGGGGTTTGAGCAGGCACCTGGGCAGGGTGGCCAGAATGACAAGGTTGGCAGTAGGGCCTCTTGCTGACACTATTGTTTATCTTGAGATAGCGCCAGTAGGTAAGTTTGCTTACCCTGTTTAGAGACCCTGACTTGATTCTTGCCTCTCTCTCTGTTCGTGTGTTCGCATGTGCTGCTACACATGTGTGCAGGTTTACATGTGTGTGAATGCCTGTGTGCATCAGAGGTAAACCCTGGGGTTAGTGTCACCCTTCTGGCACAGGCCATCTTTTATTTGGGGGAGGGACAGGGCCCTTCTCCGGCCTGGAACTTTCTAAGTAGGCTGGCTGGCTGGCTAGTGAGCCTGTCTCTGCTTCCCAGGGCTGGCATCTCAAATGTACCACTATGCCCAATTTTGTTATTTTATTTTTTAATGTGGGTTCTAAGGAGCGAACTCACTTCACTGACTGAGAGGTCTCCCTAGCCCCGGTGTCTTTTTAAAATTATAGTTATTGGTGATGCCATTGGTTAAGACTCAGAATGGGAACGGAAGGGGAGTAAGTTATTTCACACAGGGCTTCAACTTGAACTTCAAACAGATAGAGACAAATTTCCTGGGAGGATGTCCACAAGCCCTGACCAGGGCTCTTCCTCCAGCCCTTTCAGATATAATCCTGCAGTTGTGACTTGTTGTTTCTCTTCTGACTTGTCAGGGAAAGCATCTTGTCATGGGCATCCATATAACAAGAGGGGTTTAGGAAATATTTGGAGAGAAGATTGGTGAGTCTCAAAGCCCTCCTCTTCAAATCCTTCCTGGCCAGCCACACACCTCACAACAAGAGGGACCAGCCAGGTTGGATAAGTCAGGACCAAACAGATTGTGATGTGGTGTGGAACACTCTAGAAGAACGGTAGAAAGAATGAGGAGCACACAGCCACAGAACTTAGAGATCTGAGCAGCCATTCTCAATAAGCTCTGTTTATAATTAATGCATACACATTACTATATCATCATGTAAATATCTAGGCTGGGGTCATTTCTAGCCACAGTGACTACATATTTATTTTTATTGTGTTCTGGATAATTCCATTGATTGACTTTTCCAACTGTGATTCTATTGACATTTTTTTACACTGTAACATGGCCCAGGAAGGCCCGTTGGTCCCTGGGAAGGATGCCATCTCTTGGGAGCCTAGGTTGTGCTGTGACCTTAAGCCCACCCTCTCTCTGTGACCGTAGGTCTGTTCAAGCTAACCATAGCGTATGCAAACCTGCTTGAGTTTCTCTTGTATGTGTCCAGCTAGTGAAACATGCCCAGAGCAGGGGAATTCCTGAGGTGGCCACTATGGGTCCCACTTGGTGATTGCCAGTCGGTCCCTACCCTCAAAATAATTGTCTGAAATGTCCCGAATGGTGTGTGCCCTCAGGTGACAGGTTAGATGTGGGTGTCTGTGGGGGTGCCTGTCTTTAATAATTTGTGTGATGTATTTTTGTTTTTGAGACAGCTTTGTAGACCACTCTGGCCTTGAACTTCTTATCTTCTTGCCTTTTCCTACCAAGTGCTGACATTGCAGGCAACCATGATCAGGTCCAGCTGCATTTTCATTTTTGTGGTGGTGGTGTGATGTGATTGTGTGTGTGTGTGTGTGCCTCATGCATGTTGTGGCAGCCAGAGATTGATGTCCGGTGTTTTACTTGATCACTCTTTGACTATTCTTTCATATAGGTGCTCTTTCTGATCTTGGAGCTCTTTGACTTGGCTAGGCTGATTGGCCAATGAAGTCTGATGATCTCTGCCCACTCCGGGCCGTGGTTGCAGATGTGTGGTATTTGTGCCTGTCATCTTATGTAGGTGCCGGAGACCTGAACTCAGATCCTCACGCTTGCATAAGAAGCATTTTACCTACTTAGCCATCTCCTTAGCCCCAGCTTCACTTTTTATATATTAAACAATAAACGGAAGATCTGATGGCTCCTTCCCAGACCCTTTGGGGTTAGGTTTTATCTGGACTTGTCTTGAGTATAATCAGTAATTATCAGAAGTGCCTGTCCCTTGGGTCACAGCCCAGTGTGACCCAGAATTGTGGGGGGTCAGTTTGACCTTAACTAAGCATGGGACAAGGGCTGCTGTTCCAACATCACCGCTTCATGTGTTTCAGAGAAACAGGTCCTGTCATCATTGGCTCCTTCTCCTTCCCTTAGATGGTTAACAGAAGAGCTAGCTCTGGGGAAGAAAGCCCACAAAGGCGCTCCAAGTGGAAAGGAATGGTAGTGGATTTTATTTCAAGGTTGTTCACGTCAAGGAATCCCAGAAGACGGATCAAAGGTCTCCCTAGTCCACATGCCTTGGCTTTATCTCCCTGGATGTGGTCACTCTCTGTATCGAAGATGCACAGAATTTAGAACCCAGGGAGCAGTATGTGGGGCTTGGCCATCCACCATGTCCATTCCCTGACTCTCAAGATATTTTGCTGAATGCCAGAGACAGAACAGAAGAAAACCCATGTCCTCGTGGATGATGCGTCTAGATGGGGAAGCGTGACAAATGTGTGTTTCTCGGCCGTGTTTGCCTGTGACAGATGCTGTGGGGAAAACAGTAAACAAGGAAGGGGCTTTGAGATGGCAGCCCTGGGGGGGTGGCTTGCAGTTTGAAATAACGAGGGCAGGCCTCTCAGATAAGGGGGCTTGAAGACTGAGGGAGACAAGTTTATGGGGGCGATGAGCCGATAAAATAGTGAAGATAATTTATTCACAGAGGCCAACTTGGCCCAGGCATTACCTGTAGATGAATTCTCACAGGGCTATTGAGGCACACACTGTTACTTTCCCAGCTTTCTGACAGAGAAGGCGGGCTTACAGAATCTCACTTCCTGAGACCTCAGGTCCAGACGGGATGGAGTTAGAACTGACCCCTGTCTGTTGCTCTGCGTTCCTAGCTGGGGTTCTTCCTTGCAGAGGGTGTGTGTTCTTCCTCATGCCTCCCCCAAGAACTGTAAAGAGTGAGTGGAACTTAGAATTGAGGGCCTTTCGGTCACCATCCTGCTAAATGGTTCTACATAAACAGCATCTGACTTGGTCCCTGCTGTCCCCATGATTTGGACAAGTGGCGGCCTGTTGTAGGGTGTAATAGCCAATGCAATGCATGACTGAGTGCAGGTGGCCCACTGAGATATGGCCACCTCATTTCTTTGTCCTCTTTGTGGTGTGGCGAGGGTTACATGAGAAAGCGTGTGAGATCATTATTCTAAATGATACATTTCTTATCAATGATACGTTGTGATAGCCGTAGAATCTTCCTCCTGTGTTTTTCATCTTCAATAGTGCTGACATTTCATCCTGAAACCCGAGCCAGCTCTCATGCAGAGCGCAAATGCACTATAAGATTTACTGAGAGGACTGGGCAGTGATGATGCACGCTGTTAATCCCAGCACTCAGAGGCAGAAGCAGGCGGATCTCAGTGAGTTCGAGGCCAGGCCTGGTCTACAAGAGCTAGCTCCAGGACAGCTAGGGCTGTTACACAGAGAAACCCTGCCTTGAAAAACCAAAACAAACAAACAAACATAAAAAAGAGGTTCTAATGTCTAGACTCCTAGGAAGCTCCTTCTGGTGCTAACTGGCTCGTCTCCCTGCCAATGCTTAATCTTAGCTTTGTCCCTGTGGAGCATTTCGCATAAGGATGCATATCTGGCAGAAAAGAAAAAAAAAAGCCAACTTTGTGGTTTCATGCTGTATGCAAGAAAAACTGTTTCCCCCTGATTATGCATATAACTACTGTGCAGGTTGTCCTTGGCTATAAAAAAAATGATTCCAGAAATAACCTGCATGGGTCCCTGGTCCCTGCACCGTTCCAAAGTTGGTCTCTGAGGTGGAAGCAACCACACACATCATGGCCACCCTTGTGGCTCGGGGTGAGAACAGAGCTGGCTGGCTTTTGTCCCCACCTTATGCTGTCCTGTACTTAGGAGGACTTTTGGGCCAGTCACCTCTTACTTCCCTGCACGGAGCTTGCTCTGTGAATGGCATTTATGACTGAGGCTGGGGCCCACTCTGCCAGTGTCCCTAGGCCAAGACTCTGACGTTGGTTAAAAGACTCTGTAGAAATGACTTGAGCCAGGCCCTGTGTTCTTCCCCAGAGGGCACATCTGCCACACACACACACACACACACACACACACACACACACACACACCCCACTGGGCAGTAGGGTTTTCATGATGACTGGGAGTCTGTCAGCGTTCACATTTTCTTCCAGGCCAGAAAAGGTTGCCGTCCTTTCAGGTATGCGGCCCACTTTGCCGTCCCAAGATCCTTCCCAAGATCTCATCATTGATGTAGAATATTGTTGTTTACCTGGGGCCTGTTTTGCCTTCTCTTCTCTCCCCAGGTGAAGTACCTGGGGAGATATGGATTGTTTCCAGTACAGAGGGATTGCCCCTAACATCTAATGGTTCGAGGTCAGGCTGCTGAACCCCTTATCTGACCCAGGTGGCCCCCGCAGTCGCTGTGGTTGATGTGTAGCTGCTCAGGGCATAAAGTGCTTTCTGTGCAAGCATTAGGACCTGAACTTGGTTCTCTGGCACCCATGTAAGAAGGCAGGTGTGGTCACGGCTGTAACCCTAGTGCGCTAGGAGGTGGAGGCAGAAGAATTCCTGGAGTTCCTTGGCCAGTCAGTCTAACTGAATTGATGAGAGACCCTGTCCTAAAACCTAAGGCGGAGGACAGGTGCGATGGCTCAGGGTGCTTGCAGCACCAGTCTGGAGGATTGAGTTCAGTCCCCAGGACCCATGTAAAAGCAAAAGGGGTTCCACAAAACTGTGCTCTGACCCCCAAACCTGTGCTGTGGCACGCACGCACGTACACAGTTATAAAACTGTGCACACAATGATAATAAAATGGAAAACTAAGCAAGATGGATAATACCGATAATACCAATAATACCGCCTGATGCCAGCCTCTGGGTTTTGCATGCTCACACAGTATGGGAAACCCTTTTGTGTTCTGATGCTCAAGAACACTAGGAAAAATGGTGACATGCTAAGTGTGGCAGCCAGTGTGTTGGCTTCTGTCCTTGGCTCACCCCATCTGCTCTCTCCTGGAGTCTTAGGAAGTAGGCAGCTGACAGTCCCATTATGTAGATGGAGACGTTGAGGATTTGTGGTTCAGGCACTTGCCTGCCTGGAAAGCTGGTCCAGGATCTGGGCTTAAGACTGACCGCCACCATCGCCGTATTTCTTACCCCACCCCTAGGCTGACCGCCACCAAGCCACACTTCTTCCCCCACCTCCAGGCCCGTCTTCTTGGTCTTGGTTTCAGCTAATTAGGTCAAGAGCTAATTATTTCGTAAGCTTGAGCTCAGCTGTGGGCTAAGTGGATGGGCCATTCAGTGATAGGCCTTACTCTACACATCATCCCTGGTGAACCCAGCCCTCTGGGGACTGGAGGTGTCAGCTGGGTTCAGATGTACCGTCTTCAACCGAGATGTGTCAGGAAGTCAAAATCCAGTTCACATGTTATTCCTGGGTGAAACGTCCTCTGCTTGCCTTATGACCTTCTTCTGGGTGCATCTCCATGATGTTAAAATGCTGTGGACTGGCTCCTAGAGGCCAGGCACCATGCTTCCTGCAGTGTCCCCTCCCTCCACCGGCCAAGACAGAACCTTCACTATATGTGGCAACTCACACCCGGGAGCCCATACTTGGGAGGCTGTGGCGAGAGAATTGCTATCAGCCCTGTGCAACTTGGGCTACTTAGTGAGTTTCAGGCCAGCTTAGACTGTAGTGGGGTGTGGTGGACACATCTATGATCTGAGCACTTGAGAAATGGAGGCAGGAGGGTTAAGGAGTTCCAGATCATTCTTTGAATGGGAATGGCCCCATGAGCTCACTTTGGAATACTTGGTCCTTGGTTAGTGAAACTGTTTGGGGAGGATTAGGAGGTGTGGTCTTGTTGGAGAAGATGTGTCTCTGGGGGAAGGCTTGGAGGTTTCAGAAGCCCAGCCATTCCCAGTCAGCATTCTCTCTGCCTCCTGCTTGTGGATTGGATGTGAGCTCTCAGCTGCTGAGTGCCATGCTTTCCTGTTTGCTGCCATGCTCCCTACCATGATGGTCATGAACTCTAACCCTCTGGAACCCTCTGGAAGCCCTGAAAATAAATGCTTTTTTTTAAAATTTTTTTTATAAGTTGCCTTGGTCATGGTAATAGAAAAGTTAACTAAGCCACTTGGCTGCATAACGAATTTGCGGTCAGCCTGGCTTCACGAGATCCCATCTCAAAGGATTAAAAAAAAGTAGTCTTTTCTAATTTTTTTTTTGGTCACTGTCTTCAGAACTCCAGTGTGTACTTGGCACCTCTCCTTTCAGTGTGACCCCTTTCCAGTGTTCAGTCACCTCGTGTGAGGAGTGGATGCTGGACCAGGTTAGAGAAGCTGCAAAGGATGGGAGGGATTTTTCCTGGGGGTGCACCCTCTCCCCCACTTCCCCCCCTCCTTGCTCTCCCCAGCCCCAGAGAATGACATGTTCTCTCTTAGTTTGAGCTGTGCCCTTGGGGGCAGAACAAGACATGCAAGCTGCAGAATTGCAGGCGTGCTTAGGCTTCTCAGCCTGGAAGGCACTAGATAGTTCATTGGTGAACTCCCATCTCCAGAAGAGGCCGTGGCCAGAGCACCCAGGGAGAGGCTTACACGTCCTTTAGAATGCCTGAGCACAAAGCCTGGCCCCAGGAAGACTCAGTGTATTTGGATGGACCGAAATATGCAGGGTGAACACTCATTT
>LOJH01032280.1:0-13202 GCA_001685095.1 Ellobius talpinus
CTTTCTTTCTTTCTTTCTTTCTTTCTTTCTTTCCAGTCTCAATATTTTGTCCAGACTCCTGCACTTAAGCAATTCCTCTGCTGCAGCCTCTTCCCCTGCCAACAGTAGCTGGGATTGTAGCTCTGTACCACTTTTCTTGACAGTGACTAAAACGAGACTGCACAGTGTAATTGGGAAGAGAGCTTGTAGCTCAGTCCAGGATGCAAGAAGCCCTGGGTTGGATCCTCAGCACCAAATAAACCAGGTGTGGTGGTGCACACCTGTAATCCCAGCACTCAGGAGGCAGGCAGAAGGAGCAGAGGCAAAAGGGACATATCTCTGCTCAGATCTCACCAGCCTTCCTGAAACATTTTTCTTTTCTGAGTCAGCCTGAAGCTAGGCCTCTATGTGGTTATTCATAGGTGCAAACCAGAAATGATCTCTTTAGAGCTACTGGGAGCCCCAGCATCCAGTGGTCACGTACTCACAGTGATGGATTAATTCCTGTTTTCCAGAAGGCTTTCCTCTAGAGGTAACAGGCTATAAGCTACCTTGAACCACTATTACCATTGCTCTGAACCACACCAATGCCACTGTCCCTCCCTTGGCAAAGAAAAGTAAAACCCGGTGACCTTCCACATTGGATGTGATTTCACAGTAAGCCCCTCCTGTGACCAGTCATGCATGTCTCTGAAGCTGTGTGGGCTGACAGATGAGTCTGGTTGTTACTGGACTTGTTCAGATCAGTGCCTGGGCCCTGCCAGTCCTAACAACACGGGCTCTGCCATTAGTCCTTAATATGCCAACTCAAGAGATTGGTAACAGTGCAAACTGGGGGCAGGAGATGTAGTCATTGAGGCTACATTTGGAAGAGGAACAAAGGTATTTCCATGACAACTCCCCTGCCCCCTAGTTCATCTTCAGGGTCCTGGCAGGAGGGTTTAAATAGAAGGCAGGAGCTGTGCATAGCTTCACAGTCCTGATCTAAGTATGGTCCTGTTCACCCTCATCGCCCAGTTTGTCCTACATGGTGCTTAGAACTGTGGGCTGTCTTTCCAGGAGCCAAGTTCCTCTGGCTGGCACCAGGCCTGTCTTTTCCTTCCTCCAGTAGGAGATGCCTGGGGAGATTCCAGTTCCCTGGGGACATCATGTTAGGAGTTTGATAGCTCAGGGAGGAATGCAAATCTGTCTGGTTTAGAAAATCTCCCATTCCTGTCGGTGGCTATTCAGGGGAAAATTTAAGCTGGATTTGGGAATGGGCGAGCTTAGCTCAGACATGAGAAAGTCCCACTGACTAGGTCTCAAGAGGATGTGAACTTCAAGATGAGGAGCCATCCACCAGCACAGGACAACCACAGTCAGCGGGGGTGTTGGCAGTGGCTGCTTCTGTCTGGACAGCTCTAGAAACTCACAGCCCATCCCATTCCATTCTGTCCACAGTGCCCTGTGCTCATCAGCCTGGGCCACTTGTGCCTGTGACAGAGCAGGGAAAGATGTCCAGGGAGTGAACTGTGAAGGGGCCAGCCATGTGGGCATGAATTCACGGGCACCCTGAGGTACAGCCAGTCCCCCCGCCACCTCCCTCTCCCCAGCAAGCTGGCCACATCATTATGTTAGTCCCTTATGTTAGCTCTCTGATGACAGGGGTGGTTTCACCACAAGATTCTGCAGCCAGGCTCTCTGATTCCCAGGCAGGAGGCAAGGAAAGGGGTGGGAGCAGGATGTGTGCCCATCAATAGCACCTTTGACATTTTCCAGGTGAGAACCCCTGGCATGGGTCGTCGGTTTGCTAGAGAGTGCCAGACTGTGTCTGTAGGGGACCTGTTGGTATCCGTGACTGGGGAAGCTGCTGTGGCCCACACAGCAGTCAGGTCTGGATTCGACCATTACATGACACCACCTACAGAGGGCCCAGGTAGACAGGGTCATTCTGGGAGCTGCCACCCTCCTGGCCTCTGTTCCACTCCAACCCCTGTCCACTCATACTATCTCCCTCCCAGGTCCCGTCCACCCCTCTGGTCTTCCTCCTCCTAGTTGCACTGGTAACCCAGCCCCACCATACTGCCTACCCAGCCTCACATCCCATGAAAGCCATGGTCAGGCTCTCCCTTGCTGAAGAGGCCTGCACATATCCTAGCTAAATCAGCCTGGTGCCATTGATTCCCACTGCTGCAGAGAGCATCCGGGGTAACTAAGATAAGCTGGGTCTCGTTAGATAAGCCAGGTAGCTTGGAGAAGCCACAGAGGCCTTCTGCTCCTTTCTCTGTGACATCTCTCAGAGCATGCTCAGAACGAGCTCTACCACTAAGCCACATCTCCAGTCCAGCCTAGAGGAAAGCCATGTCCTTTCCTGCCCAGAGAACTTCAGGTCACTGAGAAACCCTTTCTCAAAAAACAAGGTAGACGGCTTCTGAGGTACAATATCCAAGGTTGCCCTCCACCTTCACATGTGCGTGCCCTCCCACACGCCACAGAATAAATGAATAATTTTAATGTTTCTAAAGGTTTATTTATTTTTATCACACATGTTTGGCTGTCTTGCTTGCATTTGTACCTGTGCACCACAAACATGCAGTACCCATGCAACCCAGAAGAGCAGAAGAGGGTATTGGATTCCCCTGGAACTGGAGTTACATATGATTGTAAACTGCCACGTGGGTATTGGGAATGGGATCCTGGTCTTCTGGAGAGCAGTCAGTGCTTTAACCCATAGTGAGCCATCTCACCAACACCATTAATGAATAAGTCAACTTTGAAGAATGTAAAACATAGACAGATAGGGCGACATCAAGCCAAGAAGTTCTTGAACCACAAAGGAAAGGATGAGGGGGTCAAAGTCAGCCTGCGGAGCAAGAGGAAATATCTGCCAGCTACTCATCCAGTGAGGGACTGAGGATGAGGACGTACCGCGCCCTCATACGTGGCAGTGCTGCCAGCCGTGAGCTAGTGCTGAGTAGGGACAGCAGCCCCTGGAACCTTGTGCCTGTCCATCACTGCCCCAAGGGCATGCCTCAATCTCCAGCGCAGTGCTCTCTTGTGGGACACCTTGCCCTGTGTCAGCGTGTCAGACGTGAGTCTGAATCCTTGGTCATTCAGGCACAATCCCAGCCTCTGCACATGACCACTGCCAGGCTGGGGGACAGGGACGCATGTGACTTGGCATCACTTAACTGCTATTTAGGATATGGTTCTGGGACCTTGAAGACTTGCTTTCCCTCGGTCATGCCATCCCAGTTAGAGCACAATCATACAGCGGCAGCCTACGGATCCTTGGATCCAAGGATGATCTTGGAGGAAGCAGGCGGGTGTGTGGTGGGTCTGAGCTAGGGACACAGCTCCCAGTACTGATGGGAGTGCTTGTCCCTCAAATCCCATCTCCCTATCTACATAAAAAGCCCTGGCTCTTTGGAGACACTGTCTACTGGTCCTGTCCTGCGGCTCTACGGTCATGAGGAACGAGGGCCGTTACCATAGTCTCATCTGCCTGCCAGTTAATTCTATGTGGCCTCCATCAGAGCTCTGGGTGGGGAACTCAGGTCTTTAGCCCTACCCCAGGGTTTTTGTAGAGCAACCTGCATTCCTACCCCACCCCCGCTGATAGATGAGGCCTGATAGGGGCAATCTATCACACAAGCAAGAGATTTTTCAGTATCTGTTTACAGATAAAATATTAAAGCCAAAAGACATGAGTCCAGCATAGGTGGGTGCCTAATAAACAGTTTGGGAATGAAAGACTTAATACTTAATTATTTGGGTTATAGACAACTTCAAAAATATTGGACTGGAGAGATGGCTCGGTAGACAAAGTGCTTGCTCTTCAAACATAACAACCAAAACTCATTCAGGTCCCCAGAACCCATGTAAATGCCAAGTTGGTATGGCAATTGCTTTTAAGTCTAATGTTCAGAAAGTGGAGACAAGGGAATTCTTGAAGCAAGTTGGCCAGCTAGACTAGCCAAATCAGCAAATTCCAGATTCAGTCTAGAGACCCCTACTACAATGAATGAGGTAGAGAGTGAGCAAGGAAGACTCTCAACATCACCGCTAGGCCCTAATATGTACATACACATGCAAACATGCACACATACACACACACCACATATACAGATACACATGTAAAGATATTATAGTTTAGGGTTTGGGGATTCAACTCACAGGTAACAAGATTCCACAGTAGTGTTAGGTCCTGAGTTTGAATCCTAGCATCACAGAAAGAAAATACTTCAGCATGGAACAATATTATGGGTTCAAGTTCCAAACTCTTTTCTGTTTTTTTAATTGATTTTTATTGAGCTCTACATTTTTCTCTGTTTCCCTCCCTGCCTCTCCCCTTCCCCCTTCACAAAACTCTTTTCTTACCTAAGAATACAGATTTGGTAAGTTACACATTTGAGCAAACTAAGAACTGTGGGCAAATGGGGTATATTTTTGGTTTGGCTGACTTTGTTTGGTTGGGTGGTTTGGGGTCAGAAGAAAACAGGTTGGCTACAAGAAAAAGTATAAAGACCAAGAAATACATTGACACTGTTCACATGGTGCTTACAAGTCTCACAAGAGAAATTAGACATCTTTGCATAAAGAATAATTATGAAAGTGCACATTAAAACAAGAGAGCATCGTCAAGGGTCAGCTGGTAGACTCGAGCATGGTCTGGTCCTGCTCTGGGGACAGAGGTGCTCCCAGTAGGCATGCAAGCCAGCATGAGATCTAGAGTGCAATAGAAAATCAAAACTGCTTACCCAAGACAGTGCCAGCCCATGGCCAAGGAGTGATAGTGAAGCCTGAGAAAAACCAGGTTGTCCATCCGGCCAGCAAGTTCTGGGAAGTCCCTGGGCAGGTGAGTAGCTCCTAACTGGGGGAGTATTCATGACATGCTAAGGTGTGGCCTCTGCAGACTATGCACTGTTATGTTTATTCACAGGCAGTACGTGTGTGTGTGTGTGTGCACGCAGATGTGCACTTCTCTACTCTTGCAAGCATAGAGAGGGCTCAGCAGTACCTACGTGCTGTGGGGGTATTGGCAGATGGAGACCCATCCGGCCAGAAGACCAGGCAGCTAGCATATGCAGATGTATCTAATCCTCATGACATCCACCCCATCGACCAGGAAACTGAGGCAGTTTTGGCCAAGTGACCCATTTGACTCCAGAGCCTTTCAACAATGCCTACAGCTCATGGTCAGAACTATTTATCCTATCCTGCTGGCAGACTTAAAATACTGAGGCCCAGAAGGGCAGGTATGGCTTAAGCCAGTGATCCCAGCATGTGGAAGGTGGAGTCTGAAGCCAACCTGGACTACACACGGAGCTCTAGCCAAGGCTGAACTACTCGTGAGCCTGTCATGGAACATGAGATTACAAAGAGCAGCACAAAGGCTGGGGAGGTCGCTTTAGTCAATAAAGTGCTTGCCTTGCAAGCATGCGGACCTGAGTCTGAACCCACACACAGAGCCACTGTAGTGTGCCATGCAATGTAATCCCAGCACTGGGGAAGGAAGGACAGGCAGATTCTTGGGACTCACCAGCCAGCCAATTTAACCTACTCAGTGAGCCCCAAGGCCGACAAGTTTCCTTGTCTCCAAAAACAAGGTGGGTGGCTCTCAAGGCAAGACAATGGGATTGACCTCCCGCCCCCACATGTGCGCGCACATGCACGCACGCATGCGCGTACACACAACACACACACACACACACACACACACACATGGCAGGAAGGAAAGCACACGGCTAAACATTTTAAGTGAAGGAATTCTAGGCATTCGTTTGCTTTCTTTTTTGTATTTCTTCTTTTTAAAGCGGTTTATACTGAAGTTTCTTAGTGTAACGATCAAAACCAGTCACATCTCTTCCTTCTTGAGAACGTGGCAAACCTTGGGCTTTCTCCTTTCTGTCCAGGTGAGGTGATGCTACGGACTCCGTGAAGAGGCATGGTCCGTGTAGTTACGCAATCAGCACGCTTCTCGGGAACTGCTGTGCACCTGAGCTCCTGATGCAATCCCTGGATCCCAGAGCCATCAAACACGACTTCAGAAAATAAAAGGGGTACACCCAGCCCACAGCCTGATGCTGTAATCCATTGTTAATTAGGGGAAAGAAAGAGAGAGCTGTCTGGTTTTATGATCTCAGCTTTTCCACCTGGAGAGTGAGCCCTAAGGATTCCACGTAGCTCTCTGCCAGAGCTGATTCAATCACAGGGGACTACAGACAGCTTCTTGGCTCTCATGCTCCTAAGCCAGCCGCAGTGTCAGAGGTTAGACCAGAATACCTGCTGGCTCAGTCCAGTCATTTAGTTTCAGATGTCTTGTGTAGTGTAGGGGGGTGCATATGGATGTGGGTTTGGGGACGCATTCGGAGTCTAGGGAAGGGTGTCAGGTGTCATTCTCTGTTGCTCTCCATCTTTTCCCTTGAAGACAGGGTCTCTCATTGAATTGGAAACCTGAAGCCTTGGCTAGGCTGGCAGGCCAGTGAGCTCACAGATTCTTCCTATCTCCACCCTACCCCCTGCAATGCCACCCTGCCCCACAGCTATGCCAGACTCTGTCTGTGGGTGCTGGGAATTTGAACTCAACTCCTCATTCTCGAGAGCACATGCTTTTACCCACAGAGTCTTCTCCACACCCCCTGCCTGCGCATTTAATTAGACACGCTACTTCCAGAAATGAATAAGTGCACATTCCTTTGAGCGTGCGTATGTGTGCCTGCATCTGTGTGCACGAGTGCATGCTTGTGTGTGTGGTGGAAAAGTTTGTGCATAAGTGTGGAGGTCAGAGGGCAGCCATGAGTGTGGCTCCTCAGGTGCCACCCACCTTGTTTGTGGAGACAGGGGTTATCCGATAGCCAGGAACAGGCCAAATACACTAGGCTGGCCTGCCACCAAGCTCTAGGAGCCCCTCCCCTGCCTTCTCTGCCTTCTCTGCCTTCTCTGCCTTCTCAGGCCTGCTATCACAAGCATGCACTCGAATGCCTGGCTTTTTCTGTGGGTTCTGGGGATTTAAAGCTCAGGTCCTCATGCTTGTTCATGGCAAGCATTTTACTGAGTAAGCTAGCTCCCCAGCCTGCATTTCTTTACTTTTAAATTTAACTTAACTAATTAATGTTTTTGAGGTAAGGTCTCACTGTGCTCTTGCTCTCGAATGTCAGAGCCAAAGGTGCTCCTTCCAGTTCAGTCCCCTGAGTAGCTAAGGCAGGACATGTTGGAATCGTAGTTATATGCAATTTTCTGCCTAGGGAACCTAGCTTGGTGGAGGCCTGGCCTCCCATCCTCTGTGAGGTTACCATGATTGGGCTGAGAGACACTTAGTGGACTAGTAAAGTTTACCCCCGTGTTGTCTCTGAGGGTGTTCCCAAGATGAACAGATCTAATCAAGGGTTCAACAGTGGGCTTCAAAACTGGAAGTGGTTGGACAGGGGAGAGTGGGGCCTGCTTGGAGAAATGGGTCACTGGGGGCTGCTCTTTGAGGCCCTTTCTTGTCCTAGTTCTTGGCTGTTGCTGGTCCATTCTGAGTCAGGGCCACCATGATGTGAGCAGCTCTGCTCTACGACACCCAGTCCTCCATGCTGGTGACACCTCTGATACCATGAGCCCAAACACATTTTCCTGTCTTAAACTCCACTGTGTCCAGTATTTTGTCACAGTGATGATAAAAGTGACTTCTATACCCCTTAGGCCCTAGCACTATCTACTTCTTTCAGAAAGATGCTGACTGGGCGAGTGTCTCTGGGGATGTCCCCACCTCAGCAGCTGGCTCAAGGAGTTGAAATGTATGAGGTCACCAGCAGCCACAGACCTGCATGGAGGAGTTGCCATAATTTAGGAACTGCCTACACAAGCTCTGAGAAATGGGGTGCCCTAGGAAACTCCCCAGGGCAGAGAGGTAGGAGGAGGATATTGAGTCTTAAGCAAGGAAAAGGAGGATAAACCACCCACTCTTCCCAGAAAGCGCAAGGCAGGAGTGTGGAGCAAGCGAAGGGCAGGGAGGCCCAATGGTCAAGAGTGGGTGTGGGTCTTGGTCTCCACTGACGCCCTGATGCCTAAGAACCCCGAGGAACCAGGAAAGATGAAAACCTGAACAAACACAGCAGGAGTCCGTGATGGCCTCTAGACGGCAGCTGGACCCTGGAAGACCGATTCCACTCCTCTGGAGGCTCAAGAGCATGGCATGCTAGGACTCCAGCCTCGGTCAAAGTCCTAGGCTACATCTTCACGGGGCAGGACAGGGAAGGGCTGGGACTGGGTTTCATGTCCTCAGCCAATACCAGACACAACAGGGAAGTCTCACACATACAGACCCACCTGATCCAAGCAACTAGACAGTGAACCACTGGGGGCGTGGAGAACTGTGGGTAAGGGTCTGCCATTACTTCGGATGAAGACCAGAACTGCTGATTGCTGACTCTGCCTTGATCTTGGCCAGCGACTCAAATGACAGTTCTCTGTAGGGACACCCATCCCCAGGAAAGAGTAGACATGAGGTGGATGTACCCTGAGAATTAGCTAATGATAGAAGGGTTTACAGCAGTGGTTCTCAACTAAAGACTACTGGAAAATACAGATATTTACATTATGATTCACAACAGTAGCAAAATTACAGTTATGAAGTAGCAATGAAAATTATTTCATGGTGGGGGGGTTCACCACAACATGAGGAATTGTATTAAAGGGCCGCAGTCTTAGAAAGGCTGAGAATTGTTGCTGCAAACCAATGTGTTTTTACAGGCTACGAGGCAGCCACTACACTGTGTCCAGACATGTCCCACTTAAACCTTATGAGCTCAGAATAATCCTCTCCCTCACAATTTTGACCAACGCCATGTGGGAGATACAAACTTCTGGGCCTTTTCAGTCCAGAGCTTTAACACTCTTCCCCATGTTTCTAGGACCTCCAGACCACATGGAAGAGAGAGAAGAATATAGAGGGAAAAGGTGTGAAGGAAGGAAGCCATTTTGGATGTCCCTCCGGAGAGGTCAGGGGTAAAGGCGGCCAACTTTGCTCACAAGAACCAGAGAAGAATTACAACCCATTTCATTCCCACCTTACTGAACAACCCAGCTGATGGTTGCCTGCCCTATAGACTCTGTAGCATACCATAGAGTGTACCACAGTGATGGCACACTCGTGCCGTGAAACACGATGCTTCTGTTGATATAACAAAATATTTGGTCCAGACATGGAAAAATTATTTTTCCATGGCTGGAAAATGTTGGTTTATTTTTAAAGAGGTTTGTTTAATGTACAGTTTTAGGGATGGAGAGCCCAGACAGTATGGTGGCAGCTCTGGGGGGTCCCCCGGCTGCATTCACGTCTGTTAGACTAGCTGGCATCACAGAAGGACCATATGCAGGAGGTAATCTCACAGGAAGACCGAACACGAAGAGGAACCAGGTACCATCCTTTATAACCACAAGCTCTCAAGAAGACAGATTTGGGATCCCTAGTCCCTCTCCCGCACAGTGCTCCCACGGTGCTCCCAGTGACACAGCACCTCCTACCCGGCCTCACCTCTTAAAGAGTGCTATGGCTTTTAACACCAAAGCCTGGGGACAAAACTCTCCGCATATGAACTCTTAGGAGACATTCAAACCATCAAACCAGAATATCCAAGCCATAGCCTGTGGTCGACATGCATCCCAGAGAAGCTATGAATGCAGCCCATGTATGTGCTGTGGATGAGACATTGTCTTGTCACAATGTTAAAAAAAAAAAACAAAAAACAACAGCGTGTGTTCCTTTTTTTTCCTCCAAGCCTCTCTCCACTGCCACACTATTTCTTAAGAGTCATATTCCTGAGGCAGGTCACCATCTCCTGTCCCAGGCACAGGTGGGGGAGCTGTCTGGCCCCTAAGTCATGGGCTTTTTCAGGGTCAAAGGCCATTACAGCATCATTGGTCTGTCCTCTGTGTTTTTCGGGTATTGTATCCTTATTCCTTATTTTTTTTTCTTCTAAGGAGAGCATATGTGTAGTCTAGATTTGTTGATTGTCCTTTGATAAACTGCTCTAAAATATTTAAGGGCCTTGCTTTCCATGATGTGCTTTAAGCCTGGGGTCACAAACACAAGCAGGAGGTGGCCACTGAAGTCCTTAGGGACTGAAAGAACCCGGGGCACCCTTAGCTTTCCAGGAACCTGGGGGCTCTTCTTGGTGGTTCCTGAGCTCTGTGTTGGAAAAGGTGTGGGGTTGGAAGCCGTCTATGGATTTGGTCCCCACTCAGCCTTGGAAAGGCCCTCCTGGTGGAGAGCACCCACTTCCCACATCAGCGCTGTTCAGAAACAGCTTCAGTTCAAGTGATCCAGCAACTAACACGAAAACGTCGGATAGCCGGACAGTTTCCTGTGAAGAAAAAGGCAAGTGCCACCACATGTTCCGGCCTGACAGTCACTGAGGGTGTCTGCCAGATGCAGTCCCCACTACCAATGGGGTCCTCGATGGCTCTGCTTGGTGGAGCTGGTGGCCTCTGAGACGCTGGCCCTTTGGAGACCCATCCAGTCCCTGGCCTCTGCTTCCCTTCTGTTCCCAGAGATGTCACTCTGGCCAGACCAGGAGTGTGTGCCTGTGCACGTCACACACATGGCCCTTTCCTTTCCTTTGATAGAACATGGGTGGGGTGGGCATAAAACAGGGAGAGAAGCCAAAGTCACAGTGGAGTAGAATCTTGTGTCCTGTTTGGGGAGACACCAGCAGGAGCTGCCAGGGCTTGCTCCACATACACTGAGTACATTCTCTGGGGACAGGGACATGGTACATGACTCAGCTTAGGAACCTACAGCCACTCAACTCACTTCCAGTTTAAGGGGGCCTGGGCCACCCTCTTTCATTTGAGAGCACAGAGCCACCTGGGAACTTGGGATGGGTAGGCAGCCTGGATGGTCAATTTAGTCTTCAAAGAGAGCCAAATCTCCATGCAGGGAGGTGCCTTCCTTGTGTCCCATATTGAAGAGGCCCCTCTCCAAGAGGAGGTCAGGACTCAGGGTGCCTTGAGTGTCACAGCCCCCTTGTCATGCTGAGGTTGTTACATAGAAAACACTGCTGATGCATCAGGCCAAGGACAATGACCTTCTGTTCCTGACATCATGCTCACAGCGGCAAAGTCTGTGTCAGGGTCAGGCATCTCGTGGTGTCGCTGGGGAACTGGTTCCACAATGTCTGTGGTATAAACATCCTTAGATGCTGCCTCCTTGCAGGCCTAGCCTGTGAGAGCCTCCAGAAGACCTTATCTCATATGCAGATGGCCTGTAACACTTCAAAAGGTATCAATGCCGAGCTAATAGGTGCTCTACCGTATCTCAGGAAGACACGACAGGACAAAAATCTGCAGCGTTACTACAGCTAGAACTGTTTTCAAGCCCAGAGTGACTGGATCCCAGGATCTGAACGGTGGATTCTACCTTGCAGAGAAAGCTGAGATCTTCATACATTCCCTCCAAACCCAGCACACTAAGTTACAGTCATTCAATGTACTGAACTCACTCACTTGGGGTCCCACCCACTGGGCTGACATCACCTCTCAATTCAGTGTCCCCAGCATTTCCAAATCCATCTTCTTGGTGTTCTTTGAAGCTACTCCAGGCCTCTGCCGACCTCTCCCTGTCAAAGGCCCCTAAGGCTGCGCTAGCTGAGTCCAGGCTCCAGATCTCACATCATACCTGAGTCCAGTGGACTGGCTCCTTTCCCATCCTCCCTTGGGCCAGATGCTTAGCCTTGCTCACTCACTGTGGCAAACATTTGCTCCCTGGCATTTGGCAGGGCCAGTCTCCACAACTGAGTGTCTCTAGAACAGATGGTAATTTGTTGACACTCAAAGACGTAAGGGGACTCAATTACAGTCCCACTAAAAAAAGCTTTCTCTAAAATAAGAAAGTACACAGATTCCTCAATGTGTGGAAATCGCTGACAGCTTTGTTCCCCCCCACCCCACAGGAGTAAAAAAGAAGCTGACAGCTTATTTTTGCAGGCTCTGCTCATTCAAGTCTATTTTAAGATAATTTTCCTAAGTCAGTACACCAGAATAGCGCTCGGTTTGAAAAATCACCATCTGTTGGGAGCACAGGGCAGGGTCTCAAAGGGTCTGGGCTAACATGTCTGACCTTCACAGGGCATCTGTCTCCTGGATAAGAACAAGAAGGCATTTGGGGGGCTCCAAAATTAGTGTTGAAAGAATGTGCTAGAACACGGCATCAAAAATTGTCATTAACTATTGATATAAGGTATTTATAAACACACACACACATGCCCTTGACCTTTTAAAAAGCTGTTCAAACAACCCCTTGTATTTAAATAGTTTTCTTGTAAAAAAGGCCATCCAACCTTATCTGGGTTGTTCAGATAAAAATTAGCCTATGGAAAAGAAAGCCTCCTCAGAAAGCTATAAAAAGGCCCTTGCTCCACTCTTTTTATCCGGTGACCGGGGCCCCTCCCTCCCTCTGGCCTCTGTGGTGACTCATGTTCTTCTCTGGAAGGCAGCAGGGCCCAAAACACAGCAGGAGGGCAGCGATTTGACCTATGAGTAACATTAGAAGAATCACTCTGTCCCCCCTGCGAGGTGGGGACTCTCTTGGGCTGGGCACAGGCAGCATAGGGGTAGGAGGGTAGAGTAGCCGTGCAAATGCTTGGTGCCTGGCAAGCCTGCCTACCTGGCCGCAGGTCTAGGTCATTTTTAGCCTTCTCTAAACTTAGCTCCATCCACTCTCTTGATTAACCTGCATGTGAAATGCCATGTTTTCCCTGTGGGTTAGAATGCTAATACTCACAAGAGTGTATATTAAATTGCTAACGATGGGCATTTATTGCTTTATAGTCCCTGTGAGTGGCTCCTCAGGCAGCAAGGACGAGGAAACCTTTTCAGCAGGAGCCTCTGGAAACCCTTGGCACCTCGCAGTGACCTAGGGACTTCTCAGCAGAAGCCCTCCTGTGTGTCCTGAGGTTCCAAGACCCCCTGGGCAAGGAACCACCCAGCTGGAGCCTCTAACTGCTGTGTTTGCCCTGTTCTCCAAGGCCATCTTGAAAGGAAATCATGCACATTCTACAATATGCAATTCATACATGTACACGTATGTGCGCGCACACACATTCCACATACACCACATGCACATATGCAAACAAAGGCACACATACATGAGCATGCACACACCCATCGCATCGAACACACAACAACACAAAACATACACCATACATGTGGGCAAGCATACCACAGACAGACAGACAGACAGACAGACAGACAGACAGACA
>LOJH01032281.1:10542-21066 GCA_001685095.1 Ellobius talpinus
GAGAGAGAGAGAGAGAGAGAGAACATGCACACATGTATCTGGTGAGGTGTATGTTTTTATTTGGGCATTTGCTGTTTATCTGTCACTGGTTAGAAGAAATTGAACCAATCATTGATCCCTAGGCTCAGATTTCTCTTATGTTAAAACCAGTAGACAATGAGAAAATTTATTTCTGACTCAGTCACACAATTGAAATTTTTCTCTTAGAGTAACAAAAATTCAATTATAGTTTGCTATAAACTTAAAATTTTAAGAGGGGATGTATCACATTGGTGAGAAAGACGTTATCTCCTGTGGAAAATTCCCGATAATAAGTTAACGTTTATCACTACTTAGGTCCTTGCTTTGATTAGTCCATGGAAGCACCTCATTGAGAAATCAAGAGTTAGGTGAAGAGAATACATGGGGTTGTTCTACAAAACAAAACATGTTTCACAACAGCTACAGATTCTCATAACAGGTATCAGGGTAACTCGAGCAGTGATTTCTCAGTTGGTTAGAGTTTAATGTTCACCAGAGCATGAGAGTAAACTTCCATTAATCTCATCTTCAGAATGGCAAATCAGATACTTTTCTTTTTGCTACAAATAACATTGGAGTTGCACTTTTGTTCCTCAAAATAATATTTAGCCAATGCCTGATAAACAGTGTACTTTTAAATTACAGATTTACAGGTAAAATATACCTATGCCATGAGAGCCTCGTCTGGTTACAAGAATGTCAGGTGAATACACATAGCTCCGTAAGAAGTTTAACATTACACAACAAAAATCTTCTCATCGCAGGCTTTCGATTTGTCCAATATTTATTGGCAGCAAATTACAGAGAGATGAAGAGAAAGGATTTGACAACCTAGCTAAGGCATTCCTGGATCTGACTAGTGTGTTGTTTTTCTAATGCTATTTCTTCGTTTGAATATGGAAGAGATTTACCAATAAGTATAGACAGCTGCAAGCTGTTGGGTCTTGATTATAATTTGATATTCTGATGATTAGTAATGAAGAAGTCGCATTGGCAGCCATTCAGTGCCATATTTAAAAGAGTCAAAGAAATGCTTCAGTCTTTTTTTCCTTAAAATAAGATTAAAGACCTTTCTTTCTTTCTGGGGATTCTGTATTTCTCAAATGCCTTGAGTGCACAATGGGATGATGGTGTCGAATCATTCTAGAAACAATGTATTCCGCTTTCTGTGCCATAATTAATATGGATTTCTTTCTAACTGTATCCCCTCTTGCTGTTCATTTATCATAGGAAAACTAGACGTGATATATAGAAACTAAACTTCTGTAAGTTCTTAGAGTGTAAATGTCTAACAGAAAACAGCAGAGATTTTCTTATGGAATTCTGAGACATGGTTAAAAAGCAAGAAAACAGTATTGATATTTTCTTAGTTGTTAGAAAAAGAAGTCTTTCAACTCTCACAAGTGATGTCAGAAAGATATTTCTGTGACCAAGGAGCACAGCAGGATTTCTTGCAGGTTGTCAGGGGCAGGGATGGTTGACTCCTTCCTGTGGCATGCATTCATTTCTCTAGCGCCGTTATAAGTATTTGCTTCAGCCCACATGATCTGAAATGCATACAAAAAAGCTTACACGTATTCAAATTTTCAATGAAAATCTCAATCCTAATTAACTATAAATCAGCAAAGCCAGGTAGCCTGAGGTGGGTTAAAATGAGAACTTTGTACATGAAAGGCTACCTATGCCCCTAAATCTAAGAATTTTCCTAGTCGCAAACCTCTGAATCACTACATGCAACTTCCTTCACTTCAATTATCCTTCTAAGAAAAGTGAGAGCAGGTTAACCAAGCCAAGTAGGAGTCTGTATCAGCAGAGAATAAGTCATTTTTTTCTTCATATAGGAAAAGTCATAGATCTCAATGGGAGTAGACTTCTGGTCCTGTCGTCTGACAGTGTGGAATGGAACAAAGTTAGAATTTATGCCCTCTTGATTAGCTGAATTACACCCCTGGGGCCTTAGACCTAGAAGGAGTGGAGTTCTGTTAGCACTTTCTTTGCTCCACTCTTATGAGCCTTGCTTTATCACATTACTGGCATGCTTATATTATCTTCCCTTGTGAGACTGTAAGTTCTATAAGGACAACATAGTGCCCTTATGCCCTTTGTGGGCAAATTGGCACTAGTACCAGTTACCTTGAAAACAGTAAATGCTTACAAGCCTGCACATACTTAGGAAAATAAAAGGAGAGGGGAAATGGTTTAATTAAGAGACAGAGAGGAAGAGCTCTCAAACAAACATACAATTGGGATGGACTGTTGCAGACATCTGTGGGAATTGTAGTTTTATCTCTGCAAATGCAAGTTCACTTACTATTAGATTCATAGGGTTTTAATCTTTTTTATGTTCATTTCAAGTAAGGTAATCCAGCATGACAAATAAATAACTGTTGGGGGAGGGGTCTACTTGTTTCATTCCCAGCCACCCAGAACTGAAATGAACACACAGAATCTATATTATTTAAAACATTGATTGGCCTGTTAGCTCTAACTTCTTATTGGCTACCTCTTACAATTTAATTTAATCCATTTTCTAGTAATCTATGTAACAGCATGTGACTATGGCTTCCTGGATAAAGTTCCCTCTGGCTCTATCTGGGCAACATGGCTTCTCTCTAACTCTGCCTTCTTCCTCCCAGCATTAGTTTCCCCCATCTAGCTCTGTTCTACCCTATCAGGCCAAGCCAGTTTTCTTTATTAATTAGCCAATCATATTCACAGCATACAGAGTGGAATCCCACATCAACTAACGAATGAATAACATATGCATATTCACAAATACATACATATATGTTGTTTTTTTAGTTTTCTTTGCTTTCACTCTTTTCTCTTTTGGGGGCCCACCATCCAGCTCCTAAATAAATATACGAAGACATATTCTTAATTTTGAATGCCCGGCCTTAGCTTGGTTTATTTCTAGCCATCTTTTCTTAAATTATCCTATCTCTCTTTTGCCTCCGAGTTTTCATCTTTCTATAGACCTTTCTTTACTTCTTACTCTGTGGCTTGCCATGTAGCTGGATGGCTGCCCCCTGGAATGCTTTTCTCTCCTTTCACTCCCTGATCTTTCTTCCCAGATTTCCTATTTATTTATTTATTTGTTTACTTATTTATTTACTTATTTATTCTTTCTGTCTTCCAGCCCCACCTATCCTTTCTCCTGCCTACCTATTTGGCCACTCAGCTCTTTATTAGACCAGTCAGGTGTTTCATATAGGCAAAGGAGTTCATTTCCACAGAGTTAAACAAATGGAACATAATAGAATGTAATACATCCTTCCATCATTAAACAAACGCAACACATCTTCAACTAATATTCTACAACAGACACATATATGCATGTATACATATATACCCACACACATGTGTAAATGAATAACTTATACATCTTTCAATTATCAAACATTCTACCTGAAATTTAAGGATACAATTCTTTTCTACAAATCAGAAAACAATCATCAGGAACAGAGTATGCCTCCTATGCAGGTACTGTGTGCAATTGAAGAACAGGGAAGTAGGATCTCGCAAACTCCCTGAATCATCGGCTGTCACAATCCAAAATTTTAACTGAACCAGATGATTTGAGTGTTTTCTTAGATTATTTCATTTAACCATTTAAAGATTGAAATACGGTATCATAATCCATCTTGTGTATTTTGTTAGAAGTAAAAGCATTAAATAAAATTGGTCAATGTGAATTGAATTTGTATAATTTTAGGAAGAAATTTTCATTTCTTCAACTAGAAAGCTGGCTGATATTTAATAAACACTAGAAATGGTGTTCAACTGTCCTCTGAAAACCAGCCTTTGAGAGCGAGTTTAACTGTTCAGGAGTGTGTCATTCTTTGTGTCTGCATTCTATGAACTGTCTATACTGAATATGAACCCAAACAGATTACCAACAAATACTTGGGAAGTCTGTAATTCTTATCCTGTACTTTTTTTATAGATGGAATCCTTTATTCCCTTTTATAGTATGGTATTCTTAACAGTTGTTTAGTTAATAACTAGATCTAACTTTCTTTTTTTATTGTATTGCCTTCAAGAACTACTTTTTTTCCAAAAGTGTATTAGAATGATGGATTTAGTTTTCCAAAAGTGTATTAGAATGTTGGATTTAGTATATTTTTCTTGGGGTCAGCATATTTCTAAGCTTGTTTAGTGACGTTTTCTTCTTGTCTTCTTCTTCTTCTTCTTCTTCTTTTCTTCTTGTCTTCTTGTTTTTCTTCTTGTTCTTGTTCTTCTTTTACTTAATATATTAAATGTATAATTCAGTTTGTATGTCAGGCTGGTTTGGAACTTCTTATATAGACTCAGAAGTCCATGAACTAGCAGTGGTCCTGGGCCTCAGCCTCTTAAGTGCTGATATTACATGGGTAAGCTCCACACCTGCTTCTTTGGTTCCTTTTATTGTAAGGGCAATATTCAGAAGTCTATTGCAGCTAGCATAGTGACTGTGGTGGATAATATTTTCAACTCAAAAAATTTAGAATCACTTAGGAGTGAAACTTCTTAGCATGTCTGTGAGAAGGTTTCTAAAATGAATTAATTTTGCTACTTGTGGATGGCACCATTGAATGGGCTGCATTCATGGAATGAATAAAAAGGTACCAGGAACACGGACACTAGTATTCATGTCTTTCTATTTCCTGACTGCAGATGCAATGTAGCATCCACTTCACTCTCTGACCATTTCTCTTCCCCTGTCATGGTGGACTGCATCTCCTTGAATTGTAAGATAAAATAAACTTTCTCATCTAAATTACCTCTTATCTGGTATTTATTTATAGCAATGTGAACACAACACACTTGTAATTCCAGAATTTAGGATTTTAAGACAAGAGGATTTCTTTGAGTTATAGGCAAGCTTGGAAAACATAGTGAAGACATGTCTCAAAAAATATTGAAACTTGTTACAGTTGTAAAGTATTAACTGTTTTAGAATTTGCTTGTCTTACTCACTCTATATCCTCTAATCCCATGAATGAACTTTTGTTTTTATTTTCCTGGAGTTAAAGTTTATCTTTTTATTTTTAACAAACTATTTTGATAAATTATTTCATATTTTCCTTCTAGTTCTATTTATGAAGTGATTTGTGGGGAATTTATGCTATCAATAGGCATTTTAAAGATATCAATAGTAAAACATGTCATGTTCTCTGGCTGCTGTGTTAAAATGCAACTCACGCAGTTTTCTCTCTAAGATGTTCATCTAAGATCGGGGCACCAACATGACTGAGTTTTGGTGTGGGCTTTGCAAATGGTTCCCATTTCTTGCCTTCTTATATGCCCTTTGTCTAATGCATATAACTAACTTGAGAGAACCTATCTCCTTTCTCTAAAGGTCACCAGTCCTATGAGCTTATAACTGCATGTTGTTAAACTTGTTTCCTGTTATTTCCAAACACAACATCATTAAAGGTTAGAATTTTCCTGTAGTTGAATTTATTTAGCATAAATTTGTATGTTAAAACTTAGGTCTCAAGATGATGGTTCTAATATATGGAGCTATAAGAAGTAATTTTGTCTCAAAGGAAGAGACCTCATGAATGAGACGACCCCATGAGCAGCTGGAAAATCCCAGCCAAGACTCTTTTGTACTTCCAATCTGTGTAAGTAGTAGTCTGAAGAAATCTCAGAGGAAGAGAGTTGAGGAGGCAAAACATTTGGAGTCAGGGCAGCTAAAATTGTTTCCAAATCTGAGGGGAATTATAATCCAGGGCTTGAATGAGCTCAATAAAATGGACATGGTGACTTCTCACGACCCCCCCCCCCAAGGAAGACACATCATAATAAAATTGCTAAGAAACAGTATTGAAGAAAAACTCTGGAAGTGGCAGGACACAGCAGACCCCACTTAGAGAGCGGATAATAAGATTGTTTGCAAACCATTCAGGAATTATGTAAACTTGGCAATAAGGGGAAAAGTGGTTACAATGTCTACTTAGAACTTTATGATCAGTGAAAATCTTTAAAAGTCAATGTGTTCATTTTTGTTTCTAGCCAGATACACAAGGACTTTGGCAGGTGTCTCTTTCGTTCTAGAAGGTGAAAGAACTGAAAGTTTAGCAACTAAGATGAAGACCAAAGTAAAGTGCTCTCAAAGTTGGAGGGTCAGTTAGACACTTATAAAAATGTGTCACTCTCCAGAGCCAAATAGGAGCAGCAGTGTGGTGGGGATCGGCGCTACAGTGGTTAGTTGCCAGAGGCTTGTGTGGACAGATGTTGGGGGACAGGGAGGGGGACCTGGGGCCTGAGAGGCTTGAGAGAGTTTTAACCTGAGGAGCTTGTCCACATCAACACAGAGAACAATGGAGAAAATTATTGTGCTTCCAGCAGGGGGAGACAAAAAGTAACCATTCAGAAAGGTGCCAAAGTATCCCCTTTTTAATGAGGTCTGCCCTCAAGAGAAACTTCTCATATTTTAAAATTTGTTTTATTAAATGTGATCCTAAACTAATTGGAGATTGTTGTGTTGATTTTTTAAAACCAGTTCTAGCTAACCCAGGCAAAGGAGAAAACGCAACCCCAGCACATTCTAGCCATCAGTCTGTGTGGGGAGGTGGAAAACCATGAGACAAGGCACATGGGAGACTCCCAGTTCAGAATCACAGGTTTACTAAAGGACTGGAGTGGACCACCAGAGAGCCTGATTTCACTCTGAACACACTGTCATCACAAGGTGGAGACTTGCAGGACACAGCCTTAGTACCCGTATCATCTATCATCTGTGCACGCTATGAAGAAACACAATATGCAGCAAGTGGAAACACAAAAAATCCACATTTTGAAGGGACAGAACAAGCATCAGATAATGAAGTATCACCAGAATTATTGAATGTGAAATATAAAACATCTATGGTTAACATGTTACGGGTTCTAAAAAGAGAAACAGGCAACATACAGCAACGCAGAGATGATGTAGGCAGCAAAGAGATGGGAAGCCTTGGAATCAATAGGAGCCCTAGAGGTCAGAAATACTTTAACAGAATCAAGGAGGCCTTTGGTTGATTTCTAGTAGACTATATGTGGCTAAGGAAAGAATCCTGATCTTTCCTAGGTCACAAAAGAAGCTGTTAGCACATAAACACAAGGAGAAAAAAGACTAACACAACAGCAACAAAGGCAGAACCAACAACCTGACAACTATATCAGAGTTTACAAAACTGTAAATATGTATCATGGGGACACTGTCATGAAAAGAAAAGAGAGATTAATGACTGAGGATCTCCAAATTAGTAGTAGATACCAAACAGTAGATTCAGAGTACTTAGAGAATTACCACAGCAGAAACAAAGAAAACTACAAAGCAAAAGCAATGCATGACCAAGTCATATCTAGCTTTATGATAACCAAAGCACAGAAGACCAAGGGAAAATGAATCTGTCATGAGCCCACTTGGAAAAATAAACTGGAAACACTTTCCAATAAAAGAGAAAAGATAAGAAAAACAATTCATACATCCTCACAACCCAAGTATCAAAAAAATCTGAGTAAATTATTAGCTAACTGTCTAAAGTGGCAGAAATACCAGTAATGTAAAATTTTGTATCCTTTCCAAAATATCCATAAAAAGTGAAGGGAAAATTCAGACTTTTGCAGTCAAAGAAAAAACGTTTGGTTCCAGTTTGGTAGACTGTTTAGAAGGATTTGGAGGTATGGCCTTGCTGGAGAGTTTATGTCACTGGGGGTGGTCTTTCAAATATAAAAGCTCACCCCAGCCTCTCTCCCCCTGACTCCTGCTTGCAGATCAGGATGTACTTCTCAGCTCGTGCTCCATTATGCCTGCTGTTTACTCTCATGCTCTCCACCATGGCAAATAAGGACTCACCCTCTGAAACTGTAGGCAAGCCCCCATTTATATGCTTTCTTGATTACATTGTCTCGGTGTCTCTTCACAATAGTAAAACAATAATGAAGACATGACTGTGGAGATTGATATTAATACAGGAGGTTTCATGAGACACACTTTAGGGTTATGAAATTTCTGCTCCTGGTGATGGAGACTACAACTCTCTGCCTGGGTGATATATCATGGAAATCAATAAATTTGAAATTCAAAATAGATATTTTAAGGTAAGAACATAATTACCTAGAAAAGATTTATTAAGAAGTCTATCTGTTAAAATTCTTGAAGGATCAGAGATGGAGAGAAGTTGGGTACCATCCATATTTTCACAAGAGGATTCTAAAATGTTTTATTTATTTAAACATTTATTTATTTTACATTTACTAATTTATTTTGTTTTTGTTTGTGTGTACGTGTGTTCACTCACATGCGTGTGGTACATGCCGTCAGTGTGGAGGTCAGCAGACAACTTATGAAACTTGGTTCTCTCCTGCCACTCTGTGCATTTGGGGGATGAAAGTCAAGTGGGTTGCTGCCATTGAGCCATGTCAAAAAACCCAAGGGTGACTTTGTTTTTAAAGAAATAGTTCTCCCTCAGGTTTCAGCCTGTTTCCCACCAGACTCAGTGTGGTCTTTTGTACCTTTGTGGAGTTTATAGACATCCAGAATTTCATTCATTACATAGTTATATTTTAGGTATCTCCACCTTCCATAATTAGTTTGCTCCAAAGTTCTCTTTTAAATATTCATTGTTTCCCTCCCTGTACTTTTTCATCTGCTACCTGGGAAAGTTGTGAATGTGGTTCTCCACAGCTCAGTTGAAGGATGTGGAGTGGTTCATGAAGAACAAATGGGAAGAAAACCACAAAACCACAGTTCTTCATCAATACAGCTCATTAAAAAGGAGATACTTTCCAGATTTTGCAGGACTTTTGTAGCTCCCTATGACTACAAATAATTATTTGTCTCAATTTAAAATTGCTACCTGGAGAAGAGAAATGATTGGTTGTTATTACCAGAAATCTTCTGCAACTCTTCCCAATTAAAGAGTTTTACAGAGAACTAGGTAATGATTATTTTATAGTGGTAATATTACAGCTCATTTTATTGTCCTTTTTTGTTTTGAAATTTCTTTTCCTCTTTTACATAAATATGCTATCATTGTAATCAGAGAATTATTAAATTTATGTTCTTCATTTTGAAATAGCCTAAAGAACAGGAATACAAGTTAAGGTTCTGATATAAATTTAGAGATTTCTGAAGTGCTTCGATGAACAGAGCACAATTTATAATCATTGTCGTTTTATATTTTATTCAGTTCTCCCATTAGAGTGATCCTTGGGAAGACTTATTGGGTTTTCACTATAAACCAGTTTATCATTTTTCTTTTTATAAAATTCATGTGTACTAGTCTACTGTATTTTAATGCTACACAATATTGTAGGTTTATATTATCTGATCAATTTCAATGATAACTAACACGATTTATTTGCTTTAATTAGCTTTTTTGTGGTATGTACTTCTGTATATGTGTTTCTTTGATTGGTTGATGAAAAAAGCTGTTTTGGCCAATGTCTTAGCAGATCAAAGTCAGGTAGGAAATCCAAACAGAGATAGGAGAGAGTGTAGGCAGAGTCAAGGAAATGCCAGTCAGACATGAAGGAAACAAGACTTGTAGAAAGTGAGGTAGCACCACAGCCACATGACAATACATAGACTAATAGAAATGGGTTAGTTTAAGATGGAAATGCTAGCTAGAAATAACCCTGAGCCATTGACGAAACAGTGTTGTAATTAACATAGTTTCTGTGTGATTATTCATTCGGGTCTGGGTGGCCGGGAAACAACAACACAGTCTCTGTTTGCATAGCTTCCTGATGATGATTGCTTATTTAAAGTAATTTTTACCTTTTACCTTGGAGTATTTCCTGAGTTAAGAAAAAGCAAAAAGCAAAAAACAAACAAACAAAAAACAACAACAACAAAAAAACAGGAACTAATAGCTTGTGAGCTGTGGAAGGTTTGGGTATTTTTCTAGGAGTATGAAGTTCAGGTAAGGGCAGAGTGAAATTTTCTGGCATTGACCACTGGTCGTCCGTCCCTGCCTGATGCCTACTTCCAATGTGCCACACTGGTGAGTCTGGAAGGTAGAGACAGGAATGTGATCATATGGCCCTTTGTCCAAGTTAAATGGTAATAAGCATTGCTGAGAAGAAATGCAGGATCCCCTATGAGATAGAAAGGCTAAATGGAGCAAACATGTCCCAGGGTACTTTTGGTGCACTCCAAATTAAAAGCAAGGCTGTGTATGAAATTTCTTCCAGATCTATAATTCAGCAACTTGGTTCACAGCTATCTACTCACACTATGCTTCCCCCACTGGCCAGAAAGTTGCCCCCCCTCTTCAAAGTTGGTACTGAATTCTGTATTCATTTGTACTTCTTGAACACCAAGTTGGGGCTGGGCTTAATGGGTAAAGGTGCTTGCCACTAGGAATTTAATCTCTATAACCCATGTGGTGGAGAGAGAAGAAAAAAAAACTCCTGCAAATTTTTCTTCCACATGCAAACTTACTCCTGCTCACACTTACTATACATGTGTGTGTGTGTGTGTGTGTGTGTGTGTGTGAACAGAAAAATAAAGTAAAACTCCAGGCT
>LOJH01032282.1:0-20450 GCA_001685095.1 Ellobius talpinus
TGATGACTAAGGATGTTGAACATTTCCTTGAGTGTCTTTCAGCCATTTTAGATTGTTGGATTTTTTTAATATAAATTATGATCCTAATTTATTTCTTGTGGACTTTGGAAATTTGAAAAATTTTAAGTTATAGTATTTATACACATATATTTCTTTTCTGTATCATAATATAATAAATTTGAGAAAAAGTGAGGTTGCATAATCGTCTGTTGTTCATAGGACCCACCAAGCTCTTCCACGAGATTCTGTTGTGGAAGACTTACATTTACAAAATAAATACCTTCAAGAAAAACTTCGTACTTTAGAAAAACAGCTTTCAAAGGATGCATATCCTCAGTCTTTGGTAAGTATACATCTTCCCTCTCCCCCTCCACCTCCCCAGTGTTAAATGAGGCATAAAAGGACAATTACGTTCATCATCTGAATAGAAACAGATCCTCCGCATTAATGCTGACACAACACATTCACTTTTACTAACTAATGCTGAATCATCTCTTTAACCCTGATGGAACAGAGGTTAATCTTAAATTCTTGTGCTTTGTCTAAACCTTCATCGCTAGAGAGATACCGCTGTGTGCCATATTTGGTAAGTGATGGTTAGCAAGTGTGCCGCATGCCCGTTTCCTTTCCAGTGTGGTCCATCTGGTTCCCACCACTAGTACTGGTGTTCACAAATATGAAAAAATACAAGCAAAACTAAGATAAGAACAGACAAAATGCCGTATAACCATACTCAGAACCAAAACTGAGAAGAAATAAATATCACTGATGAGTTACATCATTGGCTATCTACAAATATTTTGTGGTATTTCATAAATGTTGTTGATCCCACTGAATTAAGTATGGAAACAATACCAAATAGTAAATCAAGCAAAATTAACTCAGCTTCACAGATTTTTTTAACTTGAATTATGAAAATATATCAGTTCCTAAAGGTAAGAAAATTAATAATTTTGTGAAAATGAAAATCCAAAACATAAAACTGAGAACACGAATAGGGCTGGTAAGGATAAGCAAATGAAAGGACATGTAGCCAGAAATGTCAGTCATATAACGCTGGTCCAAGTGGACCTGCTGAGGAGGCCAGTGATGCTGCCACCATGCTGATGCAGTGCACTGGTGTGCTGAGGATGCTTTATAGGCCAGATATGAAACCGATGTGTCAGTCCTGAAAAGTGCCCTGCGCTGAGCACACTGTAGTCCTTTACTTCTTTCTTAGCTGAGCTTCCTCAGTAAAAGCCATATACAGAGTGACATTGTAACAAAGAATGTAGGATTTATAAAAGGAAAAACACCTATTAATAAACAATTTTCCAGAAATTTGGACAATCCACGTAATTGTTTTTAACTTTATTTTCAGAAAATAAGAGGAAAAGTTGCAAATTTATTATATAGTAATTACATTCATGAGGTGATAAGAAATATATTAATATACCTTCATGTAAAATCTGCAGATATACTCTTTTCTAGAAGTCATAAATTAAATTCATTAATAAATTTTTGTGAAGTCATTAATAAGTTGTTATAAAGCAGTCATTGGTACTGTTATCACTAATCAGACCAGCTATATACCAGAGGTAGACAAACTTCAGGAAGAGAAAATAGCTTAGAAGTAGAGAATTAAAGATTTCCATGTTTGATGGAGACCTTAAAACCATCCAAGATGCCAAAGCTGTCAGCTTTGTAAATGTAGTAGGACTAATAATAGAGGAGCCTCCGTACACACTTGGGCCCTGTGATAAGTGGGACCTGTTACTTAGTATGGCTTATGCCCATCACGATAGATAGATTGTATCTTCTTTCTTGTCATTGCTTTTATGTATATACATCCTGTAACAAAAAAATTGACTAATACTGCCTTCCTGCCAGTGTTCTGTTTCATGTCTCATCAGAATTACAGATTAATAGTAATGGGTTAAATTAGAGCTAATGGGCAAGCAGTGTTTTAATTAATACAGTTTCTGGGCAGACAGACAAACAAGCGTCCCCCCTGCAATACCTCTTAACTTGGTTATTTCTGTAAGGCAAACAAGATCACATTCTGAGATGAGGAGGAACAGTTTCATCCCTCACAATTTGATAACCTTTATTTTGAACTAACAAAACCAGTATAGGACAGTTTAAACATTATGAGAAAATCTGTGAAATAACTGTATTTATAGATTTTGAAGCCATATCTGACTTTGCTTTCTGTTTTAATTTTTAAAAATTACCTTCTTTGGAGGCTTTTAATCTATCTTTCTTGGTTTTGGTTTTATGTGATGTTTTCCATTTTCTTCCCATATTCCTTTTTAAAAATTCACCTTTGACAATGTTACAGAGTATGTCTTTGCGACTTTTATTAAATGTTGAATATATTCTAAATTTCATTTTCCAGACTTCAGAAATAGAGTCAGATGATCATTGTCAGAAAGAACAAGAACTGCAGAAAGAGAACTTGAAGTTGTCATCTGAAAATATTGAGCTGAAATTTCAACTTGAACAAGCAAATAAAGATTTGCCAAGACTAAAGGTAAATTTAATTTTATAAAAATACCTAACTTCACCACACGCTGAAATTTACTTACATTACTTTCTGAAATGCATATTCATAAGGTATCTTTATCTTTGTGATGGTATGTTACATACATTTCCTCATTTAAGATCCATTTATTGAGTCCCCACTTTATATTTTTAGGGGCTAGAGATTGAAAATGTAAATTCAAGCATTAATAAAACATCTTCCAATGAGGAAGATGCCAGGCAACAAGCAAACAGAGTAGTGTGTCATACTCAGCTGATAGGAAGTGCTAGGGGAAAATAGGAAGCATTATTAGTAGAAAGTGATTAGGATAATGAGAGAGCTTGCATAGAAGGGCTGGTGGCGAAGTGAGGAGTCATGCTGACACTAAGAATTTCACACAAAGAGGGTTGGTCGTACTGATAATAATTCCAGACAGCAGACAATAGAATTGTCAAGTTCATGTGTTCCAAGGTAAGATTTTTTTTATATTTCATTAGTAATTGCAATAATTGAAATGTAATTATTTCTTTAGAAATATTACTTCTAAAATTCTTTTTATTTTTGACTTTCTGTATCTTACCTATGTTGATAGCTTTTTTCTTGGCTAACTAAGTGTTTCAGTCTTATTTTCTAATCAAGAACATAATCATTCTGTCATTACCACTGGTGCAGTTAAGCTTCATGCTTCTCATTCTGATTTCTACTCCGAAAAAATCAGTGTGATGACCTCATTTCTTTTTCTGTGTGATTGTCTGTGTATGTGCATTGTGGGACAGCAACTCAGAGTTGGCCAATGGCCATATGCTTAGTGGTCTTTAATTTATTTAATGTGTTGTCTTAGTTGGGGTTTCTCTTGCTGTTGTAAACTTCCTCAAAGCAACTGGGGAAGGAAGGGTTTATTTCATTTTAGTCCATCAGGGCAGGAACCTGAAGGCAGAAGCTGAGTCCAAGGAGGAAAGCTGCTTACCTGTTTGCTCCTTGGGCCTTTCTCAGCCTGCTTTCTTGTAAAACTCAGGACCATCTGCCATGGTTGACCCCACCCATAGTGAGCTGGACTCTTCCACATCAGTCTTTAATTGAGAAAACACCACGGACCTAGAGCCTTATGGAGGCCTTTCTCAGTTGAACAGCACAGACCTAGAGCCTTATGGAGGCCTTTCTCAGTTGAACAGCACAGACCTAGAGCCTTATGGAGGTCTTTCTCAGTTGAACACCATAGACTTAGAGCCTTATGGAGGCCTTTCTCAGTTGAGCACCACAGACCTAGAGCCTTTCTCAGTTGAACAGCATAGACCTCGAGCTTTTCTCAGTTGAACACCACAGACCTCGAGCCTTTCTCAGTTGAACACCACAGACNGCCTTATGGAGGCCTTTCTCAGTTGAACAGCACAGACCTAGAGCCTTATGGAGGTCTTTCTCAGTTGAACACCATAGACTTAGAGCCTTATGGAGGCCTTTCTCAGTTGAGCACCACAGACCTAGAGCCTTTCTCAGTTGAACAGCATAGACCTCGAGCTTTTCTCAGTTGAACACCACAGACCTCGAGCCTTTCTCAGTTGAACACCACAGACCTCGAGCCTTTCTCAGTTGAACACCACAGACCTCGAGCCTTTCTCAGTTGAACACCACAGACCTTGAGCCTTTCTCAGTTGAGCTTCCATCCTCTCAGGTTACTCTAGCTTGTGTCAAGCCAACAAAAACACAGCACATGTCTGATATCAGAATTTCTTTTAAGACACAGCTGTTGAGTTTGGTTCTGTAGTTAATACTTTTAACTCAGATAATGCTTTCTTCCTCATTTACAAGGCTGTTATATCATCATGACAGATTGCTGTATTTTCTTTTATGTTTTAGAATCAAGTAAGAGATTTGAAGGAAATGTGTGAATTTCTTAAGAAAGGAAAAATGGAAGTGGAACGGAAACTTGGTCAGGTCAGAGGGGTGAGTTTGTGTTCTTAGGAAGCTGGTGCCAAAGCTTTGAGCTCCTTTTGATTTTGGGTGGTAGAGTGGTATAAACTGAAGCTCTCATGAAACGAAAATTCATTCAGGTTATAATACTATGACATATATGATGCATTTTGTGAAAATACTGAGTATTAATAGAAAGTACTCAGAACAAATATTGACAGTAAACATTTGTTTCAAAGTGAAAATATGTAATCATTTATGCACAATAAATATGCATATAATTTTATCTTTTTTAAGGAGTACAAAAATAAAGAATATTTGACATTTTCTAAGTTTTATGTAAACTTGTTTTAGGATTTTTCATTGTATATTATGAATGCTAACTAAAATTTCAGTAGTTTTATTAATTCTCTGAAAATTTGGTACAATTTATTTTGATTATACCCACTTCCAACTCCTTCCCCATACTTTTTCCCCAGTCCACCCACTTTTCCTAACCCTAACCCTCCAACCTTGTATACTCCTTTTTTAAGTAAATAATGCATAGACTCCAGTTTATACTGTTGACATACTTCTGGGTGTATGGTCATCCAATAAAGCATGGTCGACCTACCCTGAGCCAGACCTATAGTGAGAATCTGACCCTGCTTTCCCAGAGCTCATCATGTTTACAAGTCCTAGGTTTAGGAACCTCTCCCCCGTCCATGCTAGAATGTTAGCTGCCTTGGTCTGCTGGTTTTGCATGGGCAGCCACAGCTGTTGTGAGTTCATCACTGCAGCAGCCCTGTCCTGCCCAGCACTGAGTTAAGCACCTTCATTTACTCAGCTGTGGAAAATTAACTAAATAACTAGTGAATTATCTTTGTTGATGTCCTCACTAGGTCATATACTAACAGAAACGAAATTTCTAAGCCACGGCTATTAGAGAAGATTGCCTTCATAATGATACTCCTGAGCTGTTGAGACACATTGTTTCACTTTTGTCATTTTACTCTTTGCTAAGAAACATTGTGTGTGCCAGAGCAGTGGTCCTCAACCTTCCTAATGCTGCGACCCTTGCTTTAATACAGTTCCTCTTGTTGTGGTGACCCCAAACCATAAAATAATTTTCTTTGCCACTTCATAACTGTAATTTTGCAACTGTTCTGAATCGTTACATAAATATCTGTGTTTTCTGGTGGACCTAGGTGACCCTGGTGAAAGTTCAACCTCCAAAGGGTCATGGCTCGTAGGTTGAGAACCACTGTACAGATAACGACAATTATTAATGATAAGTACAGTAATGTTGGTTATTTTTTACACTTTGCTCCTTTGAGATCTGCCACCCAGCTCCCAAATAAACACACAGAGTCTTAATATTACTTATAAATGCCCGGAATTACCTTAGCTTGTTCCTAGCAGCTTTTCTTAACTTAAATTATCCTGTCTTTTTCTCTTAGCTCTTACGTTTTTCTGTTTCTGTATTTCTTTTCTTTCCTTCTTACTCTGTGGCAGGCTGTGTTGCTAGGTGGCTGACCCCTTTAATTCTCCTCTCCTTTTCTCGATCCTCTTCACATTCTTCTCTTATTTTCTCTGACTACCAGCCCTGCCTATTTCTCTCTCCTTCCCTGCAAGTGGCCATTCAGCTTTTTATTAGACCAGTCAGGTGTTTTAGACAGGCAAAGTACCACAACTTCATAGAGCTAAACAAATACAACATAGAAGAATACATCACACCTTTGCATTGTTAAGCAAATATTCTACAGCATAAAAGAATGTAACACATCTTTAACTAATATTCCACAACACAGTAATAGACCTCTTTTGGCATTAGTACATCATAGTCTCTAAGATATAAAATTTTAAAAGTTTGTTTATTCCCTTGTAGTCTGGTAGAAGTGGAAAGACAATTCCAGAGCTAGAAAAAACTATTGGGTTAATGAAGAAAGTAGTTGAAAAAGTTCAAAGAGAAAATGAACAATTGAAAAAAGCGTCGGGAATAATGACTAGTGAAAAAATGACTAATCTTGAAGAAGAAAATGAAAAATTAAAGGTAATTTTTATTTGATTTTATATGAATGTTTTACTGTTTTTATTTACATTTTTAGGGAAAATATTAAATATACTCACTGCACCAAATGTCCTTAGTGGATGCAGTTGCACTTTACGTCAGAAATGTAAAGGTAGCTACAGCATGGCCCTGTTTCTTCGTTCTTACTGTTTCTGAGCCAGTTGTTCTTTCTGGTTATAAATTATGTGTGTCTAATTTAAGTTTGATTTGTAAAGGGGGGATTCTGTGGGGTCTCTTGTATTTCCTTTAAATCTTAACATAATTTTAATGTACAGCCAAGGTTAGATACGAACTTTGGCTATAGATAAGTTGTTTGGGGAAAGTCTTCAATTGTAGTCATATCAAGTAAGGTATCTAAAACTACCTACCATGAATTAAGTTTTATGAGTTAAATAATAATCTTTATTTTTTTATTTAAGCGAATTAAAATATAGTTGCTTCATTTGCCCCTTTTCCTCACCTCCCCATCACCTCCCTTTCTGCCCTACCTTACTTCTTCCCAAATTCTTATTTGTTACATATAATGTAAATAAATACATAAATAAACTTGCAAAGCCCATTTAATGTTGCTTGTATGATTCCATATAAATAATCATTTTTATTGATTTTTTTATATGTGGCTTTATTAATTACCAGACTGAATTAGAAAAGCTTAAAGCTCACTTTGGACATCAGTTGAGTACACAATATGAATCCAAGAACAAAGGCACCGAGAAAATTGTTGCCGAAAATGAACGGCTTCGGAAAGAACTTAAGAAAGTAAGACATTCATGACAGATTACCTTTATTTTCAGTAAATAACATATCTTGGCAAAATTAAAATCGATAGATCCTTGATGCCAATGTCTGTTCACAGTAGATCTTAAGAGTTATATTTTCATCAATTGGTACATTTATATGCAAACTTAGAGCTAAGGTGGCATCATGAAGAAACTGCTCACTCTGGTTCTGTTCCTACCTATTGGGAATTGTTCTAAGCTGGATAATGTCTCTCTGTTCCTCCGGTTCCTCGTATATGAAACTGGGAGTAGTAGATATACCTGTGTCTTAGCTAAGCATGGTGTTGAATGCCTGTCATCCCAGTATCCAGGCAGTGTAAGAGAGACAAGCCTGGGCTATATAGGGAACCCAGCTCAAAAAAAGAAACATACATACACACACTGCTGATGTCACAGGGCTCTTGAACCTTTTAAATGAGTTAATACTTATGCATATGACTTAGAGCAATGAACAACTTATAGAGCAAAGAACATAACCATTTCGTTATTAAGATTCCCTTCTATTTAAATGGTAAAATGTCCCTTACTCCTGACAAATAAGTATTATTTTTAACTTACATTATCTAGTGAATGAATTGGGATCATAAATCTAAAGACTTTTAAAACAGTAACTGATTGTATTGTGAAGCCAGAGCTGTGCTGTCTTGAATCTTAATCTTCACTACTGGAAATAATTTGTCACTTATATCCTACGTGTGTTAATGGCCAGGACTCCTTTAAGTATTACAGAGTCAAAACAAGCATCTTTTAATGTAGCAGCATTTCATTTGTATTTTAATAAATAAAGCTTGCCTGAAGATCAGAGAGTAAAACAGCCCGACTGGTCAGCCTTACGGACCAAGCATTGGTAACATGCACCTTTAATCCCAATAGCCACACTAGCTGCCATAGAAACCAGGCAGTGCATGCCTTTAATCCCAGTGGTGCATGCCTTTATTCCCAGCCCTAAAGAGGATTATAAAATGGGAGGAGACAACTCAGGTTCAGTCTCATTCTGAGATTCCTGGAGGCAGGATCGCCATTTCGGACCGAGGTAGANCATTTGTATTTTAATAAATAAAGCTTGCCTGAAGATCAGAGAGTAAAACAGCCCGACTGGTCAGCCTTACGGACCAAGCATTGGTAACATGCACCTTTAATCCCAATAGCCACACTAGCTGCCATAGAAACCAGGCAGTGCATGCCTTTAATCCCAGTGGTGCATGCCTTTATTCCCAGCCCTAAAGAGGATTATAAAATGGGAGGAGACAACTCAGGTTCAGTCTCATTCTGAGATTCCTGGAGGCAGGATCGCCATTTCGGACCGAGGTAGAGGTAAGAACCAATAGCTGGCTGCTTTGCTTTTTGGACCTTCAGGTGGAACCCCAATTTCTCTCTCTGAGTTTTTAATAATTGCGCTTCATTTTAAGGTGTAACAAGGTTAACTATCATTATTCTGAACATTTCTTTGAGAAACAATGAAGAATTTAAAGTTTCCACTAGATACCTTAGATAATAAATACTTGTAAATATGTTTCTCTGCCTTCATTTATTTTATCTTTTGTACTAATTACTATGAATAGATTGCTGTTGTAGATGAAAACATTTTTGCAGTGTTAAAAACAATATAGCTCCAGCTGGTTTTATATTTTCCAGCATATAGTGATAATTTTCTATGCCTGGTATCAGTGTGAACAGTATTATGTCTTTCCATGATATACCAACAAGCCTTTCCTGATAGGAAATGGAAGCTTCTGAGAAACTGCGGATAGCTAAGCACAGCTTAGAGCTGGTCAATGACAAGATGGCAGTTCAACTCGAAGAGACAGCCAAGAGATTGCAGTTTGCAGAAAAGAGAGGGCCACAGCTGGAAGGTGCTGACAGCAAGAGCTGGAAGTCAATTGTGGTTACGAGGTGGGATCAGAGTTTCACACTTGTTCGAAGTTTAAAGAGTTAATAACTCTAGTGTCATTGACTTGAAAGATGACCGTATGCTGAATAACCCAATTATTTCCTGATGAACAGTTTGGTGTTTATCAATGTCTTTTCTTTCTGACTTAAAATGACCAAAACTCTGTTTCTTCCTTAGCTAGTTTTATTGGCAGGCTGCAGAGCAAAGCACAGCTGAAACTGAGCTAACTTTCTGGAGCTCGGTGTGCGTCATGAAGCTGTTGTCAGTCATGGGCTACAGCTGATGCTGCCCAGCTTCTCCTAGATGATGGGTTCCTGCAGCTGCAGCTTCAGCCTCTTGTTTTGTTCACGTATTTCTACTGCAGATATGTCCTAAACAATTGGGCCATTTTCTCCCAATCCGTGGTGTTCTGGATCTGGGATGAGCTGCATTGCATTTAGTTGTATACTGGTCAACTTTCTCTACAGAGAGTCCAATAGATGAATATAGCAGCATGTTAGTATCTTATTGGCCTTCACTTTCTCCTTTCCTGTGAATACTTTCTATAAAGATACTGGGTTTATGCCTAGGGCTTAACCATTATGGCTGTGAAAGCCAACTTTATTTTACCATGTTTGACTAGTTCCTTGCACTTACACATTCCCTGTGATGTCCTTGGAGGCCAATATGCCCTATCTGTTTGGAATGACTTGACAGAAAACATGACACCCATTGTCACTCCAACTAAAAAGTGAGACAGCTTGTTCCGTAGTGGGTCTTATATTGCATGTGTTTCTTTCAACCAGTTTTAAGGAGAAAATAAAAGGCTAAGTCAGTATATTCAAGAGCACTCAGAGAGACAGCTGAAGTCCTGCCCTAGACTATCTGGAGCAGTCAGCGTGCAGACTTCCCACCTTCAGACTGGGAATGCTGACTCCAGGATGACAACAAGTGGAATAGGGTGAAGGGAGTACAGTCTCATCGTCTTGGACCCCTGGGGCTTTGAGCCAGCAGTTGACTTCTAAGGGTCACTATGTTGTCACATAGGTCGAGTGACTTTGAGACTAATGTATTCCACTAATATTCACTCAGGATCTGCCGCTGCCACACTGTGTGCTTCAGGCTATTTCTAGAAAGCCCAGCTTACTTAGTTTCCTTAAAGAGCCAGCTTCCATCACTTAGGAAGACCTGCTTTTCACTGTGACATTGCATAAATTGTAATTCTTCTGTGTGTCAAGATGTTTTTAACTCTGGAGACAATAGACCCTGCCCTTATTTTCCAATGGCTCTATGAGGTAACAAAAATGCTTACCTACTGTCATGTAAAACTCTTTAGTTTTAAGACAGTTGTGGGTTGATGGCACTTTTTAACCTTAATTGAAGATGACTTTTCATGTTAAAGCATTTGTGAGTTTTTCTGAGAACTTCATATAGGCAGCTTCTTCAGTAAACATAAGTCCAACTTGTTTCCAAGACAGTCTTACTGTTTATTTAAGGCCGATCTCAAACTCTATCTTGGCCTTCCACTTGCTGAGTGTTCTCAGCACCTATTTTGCCTGCTAGGAGAGGCCAGGGTACTGTATGGGCTATTTAGATGGGGTAATAGTCACTCACTGTTTTATTCTATAGAACAATTCTTATAAAAGAAAGCATTTGACTGGGGGCTTGCTTACAGCTTCAGAGGTTTAGTTTATTATCTTGATGGCACACAGGCAGGCTGTGGTGCTAGGGCAGTAACTAAGAACTGTATCCAGATCTGTAGGCAGCACACAGAGCAAGGAATGGGCCTGGCAGGGGCTTTGATACCTCAAAGTCCTCCTCCGCTGACACACTTTCTCCAACTAGGCCACGCCTGCTAATCCTTCTAATCCTTTCACAGAGTTATATACTCTTGGTGAATAAGCATTCAAACATATGAGCCTATTTGTGGAGGTGGGGTCATTTTCATTTAAACCACCACAGTGGCTTTTGAAGAGAGGAATGGATGAAGTGGAGGAATGAGCTTCGGGTATTTAACATTAACGTTTGGTATATCTTTGGTCCAGTCAAGTAAGCACACCCTTCTAATCTGTTTGTAAGGTCTGTTCAGAATTATTTGAAAGAATTTATGTAATCATAACTGCCATTCCTTATGCTGTCCTTGTCAGATACTTTCTCTAAATCAGTACCACCCTTCATTAATTTATCTAGAAGACATTAAATATTTCTTTCCTCTGGAAAGGTTTGAATACAGTAAACATCATCTTCCTGTGAGTATATGCCTGTTAAGCTATTTGGATCAACAAAATTTTGAAGATTTCTTTTGAGCCTGGATTTTTGAATCCATTTGCCATTTTCTTATTGTTCTAAATCTGCTTTGCTGCCTGCATTTCACACACAGCGCACACTGGTTTTCTCACCCCACCCCACCCCACCTCGGGACAGCTTGTTCTTTCTGTGCAGCCTGTGGGCTCTTCCTGCCTGCACACGGGGAGGGGAGGGGAGGGGAGGGGAGGTACTGGAGGTGGGGATACTGTGCAGTCTGATGAGTTAAGGTTTCTTCCTGCACACGGGGAGGGGAGGGGAGGGGAGGTACTGGAAGTGGGGACACTGTGCAGTCTGATGAGTTAGGTTTTCTTCCTGCACAGGGGGAGGGGAGGGGAGGTACTGGAAGTGGGGACACTGTGCAGTCTGATGAGTTAGGTGTTTTCTTATGCCTGAAATAGGATGTCAACCTGAAAGCTTCACAGTTGCCTAAGTCAGTCTCCACCTCAGATCTTAGGCTCTTTAAGATCACATTAATTTTCTATTTTAATTAGCATGTATGTTAATTAGGGTGCTTATTCATTAACATCGCCTTTTACTCCTAAATATGTAGCCAAAGGTTTGACTAGAAGAAATAGTATTATGTAGTCTTGCATATTTTACTATGATTTAAGTTAACTTTTAAATTAGTGAGAGAAATTACATGTTAATGCCCATAATAATTTTCCTTTATATTTTTAGAATGTATGAGACCAAGATGAAAGAGTTTGAAAGTGATATTGCCAAAAAGAATCAAAGTATACTTGACCTTAAACAGCTTGTTCGAGAAGCTACAGAGAGAGAACAGAAAGCTAAGAAACACACGGAAGATCTTGAACAACAGGCATGTAATCATCTCTCAATGATAAAACAGTGTAATATATGTCAAGACAATCCCTGAACTGCCTGAAGGTGAAAACAAAGAGCTCCTGAATAATGTTTGCCCTAGGAGACTCCTCCAGTGGGTGGTACTTAACCCATCCACGTACGTAAGCTCAGACGAGATCATCACTGTCTTCATTCTCTTACTCCCCACTTCTTCTTCATGATTAATCATGCAGGGGTAGTTTTCAAAATGCAACCCAGATCTGGCTAGTGCTCCGCGTGGAAGCCATTATCTTAGGCCTGACCGACTGAGCAGTTTCCTGACTGGGCCCTGGCTTCCATTTGCATCCTCTCCCCTCTCCCGTACTACTGGTCTGTTCTCCTCATGGTTGTCAAATAGTCCTGTAGGGCATGAAGCAAGCTGCCAGCTGTAGGAGTTTTATCTCCTTCACCATGAATGAAACTTTGTGACACTTCTTTTCACACCCTGCGTATAGATATACAGTACATGACCTGACACTGCATCTTCTACAACCCGTTTCCCAGCATTAACCCTTTTGAACCTTTGAATAACTGACACTCATTTCGACTTCGGCTCTTTATACCTGCTTGCTGTCTAGAACATTCATCACTATTCCCAGTATTCTTATAAGAGGCTCTGGAACTTCTGTCTGTGTTAAATGGAGGCCTATCAGGGACTAGACCAGTACAGTCTGTCTTCCCTAGATTTTTCTCCTGGACAGCACTTTCTCCCCATCCTGCCATGTCCCATCCCATCTCATCTCATGACAGCATCACTGCTTTCCCTTCCTCAGTGAAAGTCAGACACCTCTGTATGAGATCCCAGCTATTCTATGTGCTATCCTTGCTACCTGGGCCTGCAGTAGTAAGCTGCTCAAGTCTCCATGACTTGGATGTGTAGACTAGAACACAGCACTGGGAATTCATGCTTTCAAAGACCCAAATCTTAAACTTAATTAAAAGTTGGTTTTTAAAAAAATCTTATTTCCATGATGAACTTTTATCTTCTAACTAACTTTTCGTTGTGCTCAAAGATTGAGATGCTCAGAAATGTTCCTGAAGGTGTGGAGACCGATGAAGGGCTTGTGCGAGAACTCCAGCGCCTTAGGTACATACATTATAACATTTATTTGACTACTTAAATATTAAATGTTTTTAACATCTTTTTTCCTCTTTGCGTGTGCGTGTGTGCACATGTACATTCTCGGGGGGGCGGTATGTGCATGACACCTGTGAAAGAAGAACAGCTTGTGAGAGCTGCTTCTTCCTTCCAGGGACTGAAATCATCAGCCTCACACCATGCGCCCTTAATCCACCTGTTTACTTTTAGGAAATTATTTTATACAGCCAGATTTGCTATACCTAAAGATTATGTTTTTTCAAAGTTGATTATTATTTCATCCTTCTAATATATTCACTCTTGTCTGAACAAAGAAAAGGGGAGAAACCCAATACTAATATTTCCAGATTGTAACTTAGATTTTTCAAGCAGCATAGAATTAAACTTTAGCATTGCAGAACCACATCCTAATGAAAGAGAAACAAGTAATTCTATGCTTCTAGGACTTTCTGCAGCTGCCTCTCATTGTAAGAAAAGAATTTCTGAAAATAACATCAGGACTAAGATGAGGAAAAACTTAGATTTTGTTTTGTTTGGGAATGAAGCAATGAAGCCTGGAGAGGAATATTTTCCTTGATGGCTCCGCTGCCATCTCTTAGGGATATCCTCCCAGCATACAGCACCACAATCAGCTGTGACCTTGATGAAATGCTATTTGAGAACCGTATACCACTGTGTAGGAAATGCCTATGTAGTTTACAGAGTGACACCCGCTTATTTTTCTAACATGCTATCATTGTACTCTAGATTAGCCAATAGTCAGCTGGATAAAGAAAAGGCTGAATTGATCCATCAGATAGAAGTTAACAAGGACCAAAATGGAGCTGGAAGCAGTACACCTGGTAATGTTTTTTGTAAAACTTGTTGGCTATCCCAAGTTTTTGATTTAGGGCTTTCCTTTTGTGTGTTTCTATAGTACCAAATCCCTGATAAGTGTCTCAGGCTGTGACAAGTTTTTGATTTAGGGCTTTCTTTTTGTTTCTATAGTACCAAATCCCTGATAAGTGTCTCAGGCTGCAACACTTTGAATTGCTTATACTAAATGGCCTGTTTTTCTTCCTATGATCCTTCTATGGGTTACAAACTTAATCATAGTATATTTCCAAGCAATTGATGCTGTCCTTTGCTTCCATCTTCTTTTTTTTTTAAAGATTTATTATGTATACAGTGTTTTGCCTGCATCTATTATTTCTGCACACCAGAAGAGGGCACCAGATCTCATTAGATGGTTGTGTGCACCATGTGGTTGCTGGGAAATGAACTCCTGACCTCTGGAAGAGCAGCCAGAGCTCTTAGCCTCTGAGCCTTCTCTCCAGTCCGTGTTTCCACTTTCGAAGTATAGGTCCTTAAATCCCTATGAACATTTTCTTCTGAATGTTACTAATTGTCTTAATTTTAAAACTACAGCCCTATTTTTTTCTATTACAAATAGAAATGTTCCTTTCATTCCTTTCAATCCCTGTCCTGGAATTAGCATTCATTCCCCTATATTACACAGTTATACGCCAAACAAATGTGTACACATACAGAATGCAGTTGATCATTACTTGCTGATCTATATTTGCAAATGTAACTGTTTATCACAATGTTTATAATGATTATAACTTATAATCAACTCACAATGCTTTTGCAAACAGGCACAGTGACAAGTATAATAGCCCCCATATTCCCACCCAGGATCAACGAGGCAGTGTCTGGCATTATTTCAGTTTTCCTACAGAGGCCATCTAGGATAAAGCACTTAGAACAACTGTAGCCTGATGGGAGTTTGAATCTTCGCTCTGACACTTTCAGTGGGACAACCTCAGAAAGGTGGCTTAAGAGTTCTAAGCATTTTCTTTTGAAACTAAAGAAAATGTAATCGATCAGGATGAGTAGTTTGCAGCATCTAAAGTGACAGTTTGTGCATGGGTTTGCATGTACTTGCATTCCGAGGAACTGTGGTTTGAGATTTGCTTATTGTACCAAGTTCACAGGATAAAGCTTAACAACTAGAGTATAGGCCTTATATGTCTATTGAGTTTTTAATTTAACAGTTAAAGAGTATAGACCTTATATGTCTATTGAGTTTTTGTGTTTTTTTTTCTGGCATGCTATATGTCTAGCTTCTCTTACTGCTCTTACTGCAGAGATCTTTTAAGCTCTGTACCTCATTCATAGTTTTAGTAATTCTGTAGTATGCTGTTGAATGGATAGTGAGCAGTTTACCCGAGGATGGATTTTGGTATACTTCCAAAGCTTCTCACATAACAAAACCGTATCTCCTAACATAATCATGTCATTATGTGATAGTTTGATGGAAGTGTCATGTTCTGCCCTACAGGATATATCTGAATAATTTTAAACTATTTCACAGAGACTAATGAATCCTAATCCTAATGCTACTTTGTATTAGTGTACAGTATGATTTGTGGGAGGCACTGTGCTAAGGACTTTACAAAATTTTTACTTTATTCTTATAATGCCATAGGATCAATACTGTTGTCTTCATTTTGCATTTGATAAATGATTAGTAACCTATCCTCAAGATCACAACAATTAGAAGTGTCACAGGAAGGTTAAACAGTAATTCTATGAAAGTTCAGAACTCCTTGCCATGCCAGGGTCTTAACCACTGGCTACTGTGCTTCGCTAACTATCTGGAGCAGGTGTGTGACTGCTAGGGACAGCTTCGTGTGCTCTCGACACACAGGACAAAGACCTGTCAATTCTCTTGGCATTAGGCAAGTTCTCTAATTCGTCTAAGCCCAAACCCTTACATTGCTTATGTCTTAAGAGAAGGGAGGAAAGGTACCGGTCACATTTCAGAGAGTACCTGCTTCAAAATGAACCTGTTTGGATATTCCAGAATCAGCATTTAAAGATGAGGACATTTACAAAACCTCTGGAAGATGTTCTATATATTTTCTTGCTTCAGTTTGACCACCAGTCTGTACATAATATATAGGAGCTGACTGTGGATGAACTAACAGACATGTGCATATGCATGTTTACTGGGGCACTCCACATGGGAGCTAGGTAGAGGATCAGCCCATGTGTCCATCAACAGATATACTGATAAAATGTGGGGTACATATATGGGAGTTTTATTAATCTATAAAAATATTTTTAAGAAAATGGTACTATAGATTACCTTGTTCAGTAAAATAGGCCACCAGCCTCAGAAGACAAATATTACATATTTTCTTTATATGTAGGATCAATGTAACATGAAAATCGAAGGGGGATTTTGCCTTACAAGAGAAAATGTTTTTTTTTTAATGATTTGAAACCTTGTTTATGTTTGCCCTTTGTCTCTGAGTTATAGGAACCATGTCAGGCACTGCAAAATACTTCATCTTTGTCATGAAAACTTGTTTTCATTATTTCCTCAAACTTTAAAACAAAACCCTTCACCTTCCATGATTGTATAGAGCCACGTGACACTGTGTGTCTACAGCTGATTTCTTACGGAGCCATCAGGAGGACTGCGCCCCTTCATCTGGGCCACACACAGTGTCTTGGACATTTTGCACATAGTGTAAAAAAACCAACATGGAAAGAGCCAAAGCTATTTGGGGTAGAGGGAGAGCACAAATGGCTGGCTCCTTTGCCTGTATATTTTATACCTAACAAATTTTACTGGTTGTAGGATTTTTCTCTCAAAAATAGGAATTTCTCTTTTAAAAAAATAGAAATGTCTCTCATATAGAGGAATAACCCACTTTTCTAATACCCCTCTGTTTGCTTGCTGTGGATGACCTTACCTACTAGTGATAACATAGAAGTATACCTGAGAAGGGCTCCCAGACTGTAGGCTTCATAAACTTCCTGTTCATTCTGAAACAAATCCTCTATCTTTAACTCATTCACAGTAATCAAAAATGTGGGTCAAATTTTCCTATTTTGGCAGATTCTGATCAACTAAAGGAAAAGATAAGTGACCTGGAGACACAGCTCAGAAAGTCAGACCTAGACAAGCAACATTTGATGGTAATTCTTATATCTAACTTCAGTATGGCCAGGGTTCTGTGAAAACAGCTTTGGGGAACAATTTTTATGATCACCATCTTTAAGTCTGTGCCTAAAAATTCATGATTTATTTCACACTTATCTTAGTAGTACTAAGGATATAATCTGACTCATGACAACTTTTTATTAAACAGCTAGCAACAACAAAAAAATCAGACAAATAGAAAGGAATAGAGAATAAGTTTATTTTGAAGCCATAACAAATTACCTCTTAACAGTTTTTTAGAATTTTTTCTTTATTTGTGGGTCATGCTGAGAACAGTATTTCTAAGTACTTTTTGAAATTATGCTCAGAGATCTTTTCCTTAAAACCTTTCTGTGCTCTGCCTTAAGACCCAGAAGCACAGGAGCCTGGAAGTGAGCCCTGGCTCATCACTGGGCAGTGTAAACGGCGATTGGTGCGCATGTACCCTTCACATCCATTGCTTGACTTTTACAAATCCCAGGAGTTCCATGATCATAAATATTATTTATAAAAGTTAAAAAACCAGAAAGTTAAAGAAAATACTGAAAACTCTTAAGACATTAACTTCCATGTAACGAAGAGCAGAGTCCCTTTGCTTGCCTGAGAATATCTGATGCAGTTCATAGAAAGACTTGATGTCGCTGCAGGTTAGCAAGGTTCCATTGCACCATATTTTTCTTTATATTTTACTGTTTATATTATTTGGGTTTTTATGTTTATAATCAAATCTTCTAAATTTCAAATGCAAAACATATATTGCTCTATGTCACTTATAGGAGGAAATTAAAAAGCTGAAAAAAGAACTGCAAAATTTTGATCCTTCGTTCTTTGAAGAAATTGAAGCTGTGAAGTAGAAGTATAAGGAAGAAGTGAAGAAGAATATCCTACTAGAAGAGAAGTTCAAAAAGCTTTCTGAGCAGTTTGGGTTGGAATTACCTAGTCCCGTTGCTACTTCTGAACAGATGGAAGATAGACAAAGTCCTAATAATTTCCCTATTTATTAAAGACCACATTTAACTGTAGATTTAAAATTATTTTATAAGTTAAAAAATTTCAGCTGGAAATCAAGCAGTCTCTGAACTACAGAATTCACCTCTCAAAATACTGTATTTTTGCTTAAGTCGTATTTAGTTTTAACTTGGTAGGAAAGTATATTTTTGAAGACGAGAATTCTTGCTAGCCAATGTACAGTGAGCTATGATATTCCTATTTTCATAATGTCTTAAATTTTCTAAAAGCATAAAGATAAGCTTTTAACAATTTTACCATTTAAAATTGAAGTTTCAGATGTAATTATTTTATAGTTTTTTGTTAAGATATTTAAATCCTTTGATTTCGATAAACAGATACATAAATGTTTATAAGTTATAACATTTTGCCAAATAGCTAGCAAAATTAAATAGAACCTTGAGTTATTTTTTCTTCTCTAAACATAGCAGACTCTTCAATATTAGAAAACTCCAATAATCCCAACTATATTTACATTTTATACATCAAATATTATATCTTTGAGCCTATCAAATTTCTGTTTATCTATTTTTGAAAACTGACTAAACAGACACTCTTTATCAAAAGCATAGCCATATTTGTTTAGGTTCATGTTAATAATAACTGGTTTGGAGTTCATGTAAGTATCTGGAAGAGGCCAACATAAACCAAGATGATGGCGATGGACCTGTAAGGAGGGAAAAGTGGCATTAGCTTTAGTCTGTAAATAGAATCTTAATTTACCTGTAAATACTTTGGGTGCCTGCTACAGGTACAATGCAAGGGTCTGCCTTACATTACTCTTAATTAAATGTCACAGCTGTTCTTCTGACATAGTACTGTCTATCTTCACCATTAGAATATGAATTTTCCTGCAGGCAGAACATTGTTTTGTTAACTCTGCCAGTACCTGAAAATGCCAGGAACATAATCAAGGGCTCCTCCAAAATTTAATGGATATAATAAGTCTGTTGGTGAATATAGAAAAAAAAAGAAAAATGTGAGCCAGAATCTAGCGTTCCCAAAAGGAGTAAGTGGTAGTTGGTTAGGACATTGTTGTGTAGCTCCTTCCGCCACATGAAAACATCCCCTCCGGGGGGAGGCTCTTTAAGACTCTCCGTGAGTTTGCAGTGGCACTAACCACAGGACAGCCAGCTACCCAAGATGTGCAGGGGGTTCCCAGGATGCAGCTTTGTGAGTCAGCACTCAAGCTGGGGAGGGCTTGAGTGATTGATCGTGATTGATCCTTATCGATCCTACTGCTTCTGGGTCCTCCGTGCTCCTTGTAAGCAGCTCCTTCCCAGATTCCTGTAACCCCAACAAAGTCAGGGGCTCACTAAGGTCCGCTAAGGAATCCTTTCTTTGGTCTGTCCTCAGCACGTTATCTGTGGCAAGTGAGTGTTTGTTCATAGGGACTACAACATAGTCACACAACAGACAGACAATTATGTTTTCATAGATGGTAATGAAAAGCAGTTAGGGGAGTTAAGAAGGGGCCATACCATGGGAAGGCTCAACATACCTAGCAGTGTTATGCAGAAGAAATAATGTTCATTTGTGAAGAATTAGCACAGTGGGTGAAATGAAGGATGAATGCTTTAGGGAGAGCAATGTGGTAGTAACTCAAGCAGGACTCTGGGCCTAAATTACAATGAGCACCTAGCTGAGTATAAAGAACAGAGATTCAGTAGATTAGACTTCTCAAGAACTGAACAACTAGAGGCATGAAGTAATGGGAGGAAGGCTTAAGAATAGTGAGTCCAGGTTTCTAATTTCAGTGAATATGTGGAGCAGGAGTCCTAAGAACAGATTCGGTTTTGAACATTATGAATTTCATATACCAGGGAGAAACAGACAAGTCCAGGGAAAAGGACACAAAGCATAAGACAGTTCGTCCTGTGTAAGCTACTACTTTACACGTTTTTACTGAACTCCCTATTAAGTTAGTACAGGAAGTGCTGAGTGAAAGCAGGCTCCGAATGTCTCAGAGAACAAGGTGGGGCACAGGAGCCCCCAGGAGGGGAATACGTTATCACTGTAACTCCAAAGCACATCCCGGATAGCCAGTGCTGGGCCTGTTATGGTTTTTGACTCTTTAAAAGGCAAGCCACGCCCACTCCCAGTGACC
>LOJH01032283.1:4212-14214 GCA_001685095.1 Ellobius talpinus
CTCAGTCCATGGTAGTTTGTGACAGCCTGAGCTAAGATGCCCTCAGCCACTCAGTCCATCGTAGTTTGTGATAGCCTGAGCTAAGATGCCCTCAGCCACTCAGTCCATGGTAGCTTGTGATAGCCTGAGCTAAGATGCCTTCAGCCACTCAGTCCATGGTAGTTTGTGACAGCCTGAGCTAAGATGCCCTCAGCCACTCAGCTTTAGAACCAGGTTTTAACAGTCTATGGGTTCCAAGTCCAGGTTCTTGACTTACTGAGAGGCAATGAATTATGACAGTCAATGTCGTCTTTTGATTACAGAACACGTTTTGCTTTCAAGGCAACATAAGAATCTGACTTGCAAAGCTGGCTACATGCTGGGTGAGGAAAGATCTTGTTTCCCCAGTCAAACGCAATCCTCTTCCACATCTTTCTCAACTGAGACTGCTAAGGGACTTCTTGTTCCCCCTCGGGGAGCCATGAGAGCAACATGAAGGTGGTTGTGAATAGAAGCAAGGTTCTGAAATACAAGCATGGAGTTCTTAACTGCTTTCCTGAGTTAAAACAGATGTGATGTTACAGTGCAGTCAACATCTTCATACACCGAATACAACTGACATATTGCTTGAGATCATAAATACAGTTTTTATAGTTGTTGTTTTTGCGTGGTGTATGTGTGTGTGTGTGGTGTAGTGAGGATTCACACCTGTGCAAACACACATGAGGCCAGCGAACAACATGTGTCATTTTCCACCTATTCCCTTGAGACAGAGTATCTCAATGAGCGGGAAGCTAAAGCTGCTTTGCCTGGCTGCCAGGGGGCTCCAGGATCCATCTGCTGTCACAGCACAATGTTGAGGTCACAGCTATCGGCAGTCATGCCCAGCGTTTTCCTTAGAGCTAGGGATCTGAACTCATGTTTGCACAGCAAGGGCTCTAACCCACAGTCCCACCTCCCCAGCCCAGAAGCATTTTTTTAACTAAAACAATATTATTCATGAAAAATGTAAAGGCTGTTAACTCCCAGCTACCTACAAATTTACGTAAATTCCATCTAAAACAGGTTAGCAGAAACATGTCAAATTCTCCCTAGGTGCCAACTAAAGGAAACCTTATTTTTTCCAGGCTGAAGAGCACTCGCTATTCTTGCAGAGGACCTGGTGTTCAGTTCCCAACACCCAAATGCATAACCCCAGTTCCAGAGGATCCAGTGCCCTCTTCTGGCCTTGTATGGCCCTGCACACGTAGTGCACATAAGCTCACACAGGCACACACATTTACACATAACAAATATATACATATATAAAACCTTATGCTTCCAAGTTCTCCCTGTAAAGGCAGAGGACTATTGCGAGAACATAAAGCAATGGCAAAGCAATGCATGTGTTTCCTCCATGTGCTTGCTTTGTGCATGCCCTGCTCATCTGTGCAGGTTTGATGGCCATGCTGTTTGCAATTGCTGAACTGGCTTGTGGTCAAACTCCAGGAAAGAAGCACGTTGGCTTCAGCTGCTGGGTGCTGGGCTATGACCTCATGACCCCCCTCTCCATCATCTGCCTCTTGCCACCTCTGTCCTGTGGAGGTGCCTTTGGCCCATGACTAAGGTGCTGTGCCCGCACATGCTTGGCCTGAGTGCTGGTGGCTCTCAGAGGGTGAAAGGGGAGTCAGACAGTAAGAACCACACTTTGGTCAGCATGAGGTCAAAGATGTGAACTCCTCATGGGGGCGCCGTCCAGAACTTAACCTATGATTTGATCTAAATATTGTTTGTATATCTTTGCTAATTGTCCACTTCCTAACCTGGCGGTGAGGTGATGGTCTATCATGCTCTGGGGTTTAAAAACACATCTGCCAACTGATTCACTGTGGTTGCTCAAAACTAGTATTAGTGGTGAGAACTCAAGACCCTAAGATGACAAATCACGGAGGACAACTTAGAAGACGGATGCTCACAGCCAGGGTGACCCTGCTGACCCTCCAGCCCCGGTTCAAACAGGGCTGCAGGGTGCCTGACTTATTTCTAATATGTAACACAAAGGCGGGCTTAGCTCTGCTGGTAACACACATAGTAGAGTCCCTTACAGGGATGAAAAAGCAGAAGTCATCAACCTAGATCAGGACGTTCCCCCACGGCTGCCTCCCTTGTTCAGCAGTGGGGTGGGAGTGATTTCCCAGACGACCTGTTCTTTCAGTTGCTCACTGAACCGTCCACTTGTTCACCAAACACCAGCCATGGTCTGGGTGCTGACTAGGCCAAATCTTGGGGTCCAGATACAACTATATCATCATTCCTTGAGCTGACGGTTCCATGGGGCACATGTGACTACCCCAAAAGACTGTCGGGGTCACTGAGGGTAGACAGGTGTGATCTTGAGGCTCTACCCAGTGTTATTGGTGGTTTTGTGGCTTTAAAGCAGCCCAGGGAGGTAAGGGTAAGAATTGCTACCCAGGCCTGGTTTTGATAAGAGTTATTTGGGATTGAATGCAGGATCTCACACAGAATAGGCAAGAGGTCTAGCACCCAGAGGTATCGCTAACCCCTTTTTACTCTGTATTTTGAGACAAAGGCTCATTAAGTTGCCCAGACTGGCCTTGAACTCATTCTGCAATCTAGGCAAGTTTTGAATTTGTGATCCTCCTGCCTCAGGCCACTGAGTAGCTGGGATTAGAGGCCTGCGTCACAGGCCCAGCTATGACTCACACAAGGACTCACACAAGTAAGTGGCCAAGGTCGACGCATGGGTTCTCAAGAAATCTTCTTATGGAGTCAAGGCTTCCCCAGCGGCCTGGAGTACGGTTTGTGGAGAATTGCAGTTCTCTCTTGGGGGCACGATTCCAGCCTGCCACGTGCCCACTAAGACGGAGGCAGAACAACCTCAAGAATGAAGCACCAGATAACCCAACTCGAGGAATAGCTCTGTGATTCACCATGGAGTCCATGACCTTTGCTATGGGCCGAATGGCACCCCCAAACAGACACACCAAGAGCCTAATATCCAGCACTTTCCACATGGCTACACCTAAAGGGAGGACTTTTCAAATTTGGTTATGATAAAGAGGCTGTCCATTAGCGTGAGCACTAATTCAGCTGCCTAGTATGATTGTGTCAGACTCGGAGCTGCAAAGGCTGTGAGACAGAGGAACCTTCTAAGGAGACAGACAGTTCCGTTCCCACCCACGTGGTGATCTTGAACTTCTGGCCTTCAGGACTGGAGGAGGAACGCAGCTGTTTTCGAACACTCAGTCTGTGATCTGTGCTGGGCACTGCTGATAAACTGGTATAATCGCAGTGTCCGAGGCGGCTACAGTATAACGTACACCCACCTTGAAGAACATCTCCCACCTTGAAGAACATCTGTGCCCCACACAAAAGCTCCTACCTACAGCTTCTGTTGTTTCCAAGGGGAAACAGTGAACGTGCTGATGGCTGCAGGCCACCTACCCCAGCGCACTAGCTACCTTCAGGCCTGGTTAGAGGGGTTCGTGACTCTATTGTGGAGCTGAGGGCAGTCAAACTCTGCCATCCAACACAGGCTGCAATTCACTCACTTGTGAGAGCCCAGAGAATGGCCAACGAGATAGAGGGGGACAGGCAACTCTGAGTCATGAAGCTCCTTCCCAAATACTACCTTCCTGGCAGACCCCCCCCCAAGGAACCCCAGGAGAGTGGCATCAAGGCTTTGAAAGGCACCCAGCACACCAAGAGAAACAGAGGATTCGTGCCAGTGGTGGCTATCTCCCCCACGCTGCTCCTGTCCAAGGTCAGGAGGAAGCCTGCTGGCTGGCTCCAAGGTGGAAACTCATACAGCAATGTGTCCTTGCAGAAAATATCTGTAATTACTTCTCCCCTGGAAAAACAGATGACAAAGCCTGAATCACATTGTCCTGGACTTTAAAATGATGCTGACTTGCCGCTTTCCATTGGAGCAGTCGAGGGGAACTCAGAGGGACCTCTTTCCATCTGTCACAAGCTCGCATTCCGACAATAGGCAAGCGTGGCATCGTTGGCTGAGATCCGCTGCAATGTTCCCCGATGGACACTCTTTCCCCTGTTCCCTTCGGTCAGTGTTAGAACACTGGTGGGCCTCCTGCACCTTTCCGTACAGGACGCTGGCATCTCCCTCCTGCTCCTAGGCAGCACTGGAGCTCCCTGACCCTGGAGCTCAGCAGCAAGATGCCTGGAGGGCATCTTGGCCTGACACTGGCACAGAGCCTTAAAAAATACCATGGAAAGAAGCCGTTGATCTCAGCTCACAGGTTGTATGAGACAGCCAGAATGGCCAAGGTTCTAGGAACACTCCTACTAAGCCGAGGTGGGGGGCGGGGAGTGACAGCCCCTCACTAGGCCTGGGCAGGTCTGAGGCAGCTGAGTGCTCAGTTAGGATGCAGGCTTGGGATACAGGCAGGAAGCTCTGCTGGGCTTCCTGAGGTTAAGACTCACACTGCGTCTCTACTGGACACACTGTGCACGGGCAGGTCCTGTTAGGGAAAGTCTACCATTGTGACATGATCTAGGTATCAGATCGAGATCTGGTTTACAGCTTAGGTTTTTGGTGGTGCTGTAGACACACTTACTATACAGTCTGGGCCCTCAAGGGATCCTGAGTCTGCAACAGGCTTAGGCAGCAGCCATGACACGGCTGAAAACACAGAATCCTGGGCCCCCAGGTCCCCGGGGACTCCTCCACATGCTGAGGTATGAGGAACACGACCCTGTGGAGGGCGCGACAACGGCAGCGGCAGCGTTAACTTCTCTATCGGGACTATGCTGGGCTCACAAAGGCCAATGCGGCTTTCAGGACTGCCCAGGGCAAATGTTTAGCACATGGTTCAGGGTATTAGGATTAGCTGAAATTCCATCAGTATTCAGCAGCTGGGCTGGGGGTATGGCTCAGCAGTGTCAGAAACTGGGAATGGTGGCTTAAGCCTGCAATCCCCTTAATTCGGGAATGGAAGCAGGAGGATGAGAAATTCAAGGTTATCCTTCAGTGCATCCTGAGTTCAAGGTCACCCTGGGGCATGTGAAACCCTGTCTCAACCTGAAAATGAGCACTCAACTCAACCACTCCCACACACCCTCCTTTCTCAACTGAATCATTCTATTTGATGTGCTGGTTAAAATGTGTGACACATGCCAACCTGAGATAACGGGGGTGGGGGCACTGTGTGTACCGGCCATAAAGATGGGGATGCAGCATAGCTGCGCTATGCCAACCTGAGCTCAGGGGAGGCTGTGGTGCTGTCTATAAAGATGGAAAAGTGTCTGGACTTCATTTTAATTGACTTACACGACCAAGAAAACAATAAACGTCTTTCCCTCCATGAGCAATTATAGTGGTTGCCTGTATTTCCAACATTCTCCTCTAGAGACCAATTTTATAGAATTCACATGACTCAAACTTTTAATCTGCCCCATTCCCACAAGCTTTTCTTTTCTTAATGGGATGAGAGGAGACTGGAGTATAATGGCCTTATTCTGAATTTCAAGCTACCTGAGACACAACACACAGAACTCTTTTCTGGACCACAGGTGTGACAGCGTTAAGCTGTGGAAAAGAGAGAGGTCTGGCCCAAAAGTTCTGGGACAGCAGCTCTGTCAGCTACCTGCTTCTCAGACGTGACCCAGCAGCCTCCACTGGGCTCCAGACAGACAGCCTTCCACAGCTGGGGCGGCAGGGGCAGAGGCCTTTCCCAGTGGGACGGACTCACTGAGCCTAGAAGTCATCGGCAGCCTTTGCTCAACCAGCACCTGCCAATTTTCTCCCAAAACTTAGGATTTTCCAAAAGGAGCAGAAAGCCCAGCCAGGTGCCTGGAGCATGCTGCCACATGACTTACAGGGCACGAGACCATGGAAAGTCACACCATTTCCTGATAGCACACAGCCCGCCCGCCACCCAAACACTCCTGACTAATCCAATCCCTGCTGCTGTTTCCACAGCTGACTCACAGCCCTTTTCTGCTCCAGAGTGATTCTGAAGAGGAGGATTCCACATTTAAAAAGTCAGATATATATAAAACCTGGAAACCCAGGTACAATGGAAACTCCTGAGTCTAAGCCCCAAGTAAAGGTTTGGTCAGAAAATCCCAAGACTTTCAGTGTTTTGGGCCCTGGGGTCACATCTACTCCAGGGGAAGAGGCCCTAGGGGGCCACATCTACTCCAGGAAAGAGGCCTGGGGGTCACATCTACCCCAGGGGAAGAGCCTTTGGCACAGCACAGCCAGCATTTCAGACTCAAACTCCAGGGTTCAGTCCCACAGTCAGAGCGACTGCCAGAGAAAAGAAAGAGCAGATCGCAGCAGGGAAGCCTGGGATCCAGAGATATGGTAGTTAAGATGCAAATGAGCTAAGCCACAACACAGTCCTGCTCGGCGCCAAGACGGGCCTTACTAAAGGCCATTTGAATACATTATCATGTTTTTATTACCAAAAGGAACACTGCCTGTGTTTAGCTTGCTTGGGCTTGAAGGAGGAGAGGGGATTTAAAATCCCCGTGTGATTTCGTTCTAGAACCCCACACATTTTCAATGGGCACTAGTGGACAGACAGCAAACCACTCTACCAATCACTTCTATACTCGCCTTCCTTTGCATCTGCTTCTGTTCTCTTTTGGGCACTGTTGGGGATCACTTCCGGGTCCCCAAGGATGCTGTACTCCACCCCTGAGCCCCAACACCTGACTCTGATTTTTATGTTTCTAGCCATCGTCCCCAAAAGCATCCTTACAGAAAGATGCCACGATGTCGCGAATTACGCACTCACTGGGATCTAAAGAGCATTACTTCACGAGAAGCACTCAGTGTTTTAAATACCTATAATTAAATGAATTATTATTTTTAAAAGCAAACTTTCAAATTGATTTAGACATCGGGTGAAGGCTAGGTGCTGGATCACTGAAGCCTTAGCACTGACAAATTGCAGGGTAAGGGTCAGCAGTGGGTTGCCCAGCCCAGGTGAAGGGTTGGCGTGCAATCAAACCAGATACTCAGTCTGACCGAGCTTCCACCTATGACTCAGGGAATGAGGACACATGCTCAGTGTTGCTAACTGGGTGCAACTGCTTTTTCCTTCCCTCAGACCAATGAGACCATGCCTTCAAATGCAAATGACTAAGGGTGGAGCCCTAATCTTAGGACACAGAATAGACAGATCAGCCAAACAGAAGGGGCACTGATTTAGATTTGAATTCAGATATGCAAATTATAAAAAAGGCATTATGAAGCCAATTGGGAAATCTAAGAACATGATGGGTATTTGATGATTATATCAAAGTTACTTTATTTTTTTACTAAAACAGAATTCTTAGTGGCACACACCTTTAATCCCAGCACTCTGAGGCTGAGGCAGTTGGATCTCTGTGAGTTCAAGGCCAACCTGGTCTACAGAGTGAGTTCCAGGACAGCCAGAGGTATACAGTGAGACCATGTCTCTAAACAAACAAACAAACAAACCCCAAAATAAAAAAAAAAAGAAAACCAGAATTCTTATATTTTAGACTTGTGTAGAATGGAACATGCTGCCAAATGGAGAGTCCACGCTGTCCAGTACCGAGGCTGGGATTTCAGGTGTGCGACAGGCTACATCAGAACGCTCTCCCTGTCTCTATATGAGGTTGGAAATCTGCACAATAAAAAGTTACTTCGAAATTTTAAAGAAAGAGAAAGAAAGAAGACTTGGTAAGAGAGTCAGAACAAGGTTGGCACTGCCCACACTATCCCCAGGCTGGAGCTGCCCACACTATCCCCAGGCTGGCACTGCCCACACTACCCCAGGCTGGAGCTGCCCACACTACCCCAGGCTGGCGCTGCCCACAGTACCCCAGGCTGGAGCTGCCCACACTATCCCCAGGCTGGCGCTGCCCACAGTACCCCAGGCTGGCGCTGCCCACACTACCCCAGGCTGGCGCTGCCCACACTACCCCAGGCTGGTGCTAACTGGACGTGCGTCTAAGAGTAGTGAGATGGATGCAGAGTTGAAGTGCGCCATTCAAGTTTTAACAGTTTTTTCCAGATTACAGCTCTGTTAGGAACAGCTTCTTCGTAAGTCACTATAATCAGTGGCAAAATGTTCAGATTATATTTTACGATCACTGTACTGCTGTCAGTAAGGGGAAATACTGAGAACAATGTGCGGCGGAAGGCTGGGCACTCAGTGAGCCTTTCATCAGGGGACAAGAATCAAGGACACAGCTGCTCCTTCCTGTGTCACGGGGGTCTAGCCGACGGCATCAGCAGAAAAGTCACTCTTACTGTTCTGCTGGTGGACAACACACCTGGCCTTTCAAAATAGTGAAGATCATGCCAGAGCCACTGTGTACAGTGAAGTTACCCAGCCAGTTACACCGCCTCTCACTCACGAGGCTCATTCTAGCCACCTGCTTCAGAAAACCCTAACTCCCAGCTCCCGTGGCACTCCAACAGAGGTGGCAGCCTGGGTATCACTACATCTGGGAGACAGGGCAGGGCAGGAGTCACCGGGCAAAAAGCACCTAGCTGGTGCTACCAGTCCCCTGCAGGCAGCTTTATGACCAGAGAATTGCTGCCGAGCCTGGAGAAATGATACACTGAATGACACACTCAGATTCATATTAACACGCACCATGAGGTAAGTTTTAAAAATAGGAAACACAGAAACAAGTCCCACATGCAGAATACTTGAAAGATGAGAAAGACAGGGCCCACTGTTCACAGAGGATGACCTTGGGGATTCAGCAGCACTAGTGATGATGGGGATAGTGGGACAACTGGTACCCACCTCATAAGGGACAGCTGACCGCACATGCCAGGTACCGCAGTGGGTACCCACTAAGGGACAGCTGACCGCACATGCCAGGTACAACAGTATTTCGCTCTTCATTCATTCCCGCACCATTCTGAGACAGGCGTGGTTATTTACAGATGGAAGAGAGGCTGCACGTGGTGGAGATCTGACTGTGATCAGGATTTAAAGCAACTTAACAATGAAACTGTACCCAGCTTGACACAGATTCTTCAAATAGTGAGGAATGATGGATCCATCAGCCCCGTGACAAACCACGCTGACAAGTTCAAGCTGCCAAGGTGGTGCCCGTGGTCCCAGGCACTGCTACTGGAAAAAGCCCATCATGCTCAACCTTGCAGTGCCCACCCCACAGTTGGCTGCTGGGCAGAGGGTGACCTACAGGCGAGGGAGCTCCTATGGGGAAGGCTGCTTCAGACTCTCCTCCTGGATCTCTACAGACAGGCACCCTGCTGCCCTGCAGAGGAGCCCTGCACTAACTCACTGGTGTGTGGGAAAGCTGGGGGCTTAGCCTAAGGGCTAGAAAACTTGCTGGCCACGCACAAGGCCCTGGGATTGATTCCTAGCACTGCAAGAAACAAAAGCCACAGGAATAATAGTTTTCTGAGCACAATCCCAGCACTCCAGAAGATAGGTCAGGAAGGACAAAAATTTGAGGGTACACAGTAGAACCCACACTCACACAGAAAAATAAATGCAAGTAAAAGAGCAGGATAGGAAGGTTTTCCAGCTCTGTCCCCTCCCCAGAAAGACAGGCCGTGAACCCAGGCACTGGGTTCCTGGCAGCCCCAACTCTACCTGTGACTGAAACTTGTGAGTAATGGACAGATAAGACCTTAATAATATTACCATGAAAGCCGATAGATGATTGGGTTATCAAGGTGGCTCAAGTGGATAAGACGCTTGCTGACAAGCCTGATGACCTGAGATCGATCCCAGAGGCCGCCTGGTAGACGAGAATCGGCTCTCACAGGTTGTCCTCTGAGCTCCACATAAGTGTGCCTTCTACCCCAAAGAATAAATGTAATGATTTCCTTTTTAAAAAAAGAACAAAATTTCGAGCTACACACAAGAACACAGGGTAGGAGTGTACATGTCCAGTGGTTCTCGACCTTCCTAACGCTGAGACCCTTTAATACAGGTCCTCATGCTGTGCTGACCCCAACCATAAAATTATTTTCTCTGCTTCTTCAGAACTATAGTTTTGCTACTGTTATGAATTGTGATGTAAATGTCTGATTTG
>LOJH01032284.1:0-16589 GCA_001685095.1 Ellobius talpinus
GAAGCAAGATGTGAGCTGCCCTGCTGAGAAAGGTACCAAACTATGTGGCTAGCATAGATAAGAACAATGGGTTAATATAAGCTACAAGAGCTAATATGTAGCCTGAGCTACAGCTTCATAACTTATAGAGATCTCTGTGTGATTTTCTTTGGGGCTTGCCAGCTGTGGGGTACCGGGTGGGACAGAAACCCCAACAAGCCAGCCCCTTATGTTACAGTCATCAGAGACTTGAGGACAAAGTGCAAATTCCTGAGCTAAAAAGTACAGAGAAATGTGAATTCAGAAGTAAGAGCTGGGGTTTAGGAAAACAGTTCAAAGGTAATTGCTGCTCCAAACTGTGGGATGCAGGAGAGGTAACTGAGAGACTGCAAGAAAGGAGTCCCTCCTAGAAGTGGCCCTCTGAAGTTTTCACTAAGGCTCTCAGGCAAAGGCGGCAGGAAAATTATTTATTTCACCTAGGCATTTAAAGCAACATAAAATCTAAGACAATCTCTACACACAAACAATCTATTGGACTAAATCTGCACTAACATCTGTACTGCTTGTTTTGGTACACTGGGCAGACTTCAGAGAATCATTTTAATAAAGAGCATGTGATTATCTCAGTGTTTCCTTTATATGCCTGTACTAACATAGAAAATTGCAAGGACTATATTATAGGATGCCAACGGTTACTGAGACAGTAGGATCTCTCTCTCTCTCCCAACATATTCTGTCATTTGTTGCAGTAATGAAATTCTCATGTGCCAACACATACTAGCTCTAATACATGAAAGAATAAGATTGAGTAACAGCAGTACTACAGGCAGAAGTGCAACTTAGCTATATGATTTCTATACCTCTCAGTTTATTAACATTTTGGTAAAATAGACAGTCAATATTAGTTCATTTGACTTTATTAGATATTAGAAAACTGAGGTTTCTTTGTACAAGAAAATGTATGTAATCAAAAATATTACTCCTGAATGTACAGAATTATTATGCATGAACCTTTTTTGTAGTAACTCAAAGATTCTGAGCAGCCCCTACTTTAAGGAAATATAATAATTCAACTATGATAAATGAACTTTACTTTTCTAACATGGTAGGAAGTATTAGGATCCCAGCCCCTGAAATGTAGTTCCTGTGCATCCTAGTTAACGGGTTTCCTTTGTAGCCACTTATGGGTATCTTAATGTTTCTACAGCACCAAATAAATCTGTTATATAGCACACTTTAAGTAACTTCTGTATATTATATATATGAAATCGTTTTTATTGAACAGCTTATCTTCTACTTTAAATTTATGTAAATATTATGTCAGTGTTTTTAGAGGAAGAGTAAAAAAATGTCTTGAAAGAGAGAGAAAAACATCAATCTACATACAAAAGAAAAAATAAGTATTGAAGGAAGAAACCTAAGGCTAACATTAATCAAGAGAAAACGGAATCAGCTGGAGTAATTTCAGACAAAGCATACTTCAAAACAAAGAAAATTATCAAAGCTATAAGAAAATATTACATAATACTAAATGAATGGGTTTATTCGCAATAATCACAATATCTACTCTAACATCTGGTGAGTGGTCATCAATCTGAACCATCATTTTCTCCCTTCTCAGCTACTACCAGTCTTCCCAGATCCCCTGAACAAATAGCACAGATATAAGCAGCAACTACTAGCAGCTGAAAAACCCTCCTATTCTCCCCACTCCTTCCCTCCTGATCTTTCCCCCTGGGGACAATAGCAATATACATTTACATTCTTTTCCATGTCTTTTACAGTGCTTAGTGCAAAGCATCGTTTGAAAGAAAAATTAATGTTGGATCCTAATACTCTTTACATCAGAATAAAACTTTTTGGTATTCCATCCTCCACTCCCCTTTTAACACAAGGTCTCTTTATGTAGTTCACATAGGCCTCAAACTCTCCACCCCTGCCTGCCTCAGTCTCCCAAGCATTGGGATTATAGGCCTGAACCAGCACTCTTGGCTTATCATCATCTTTTCTAGCAGTAAATGCCTAAAGCTGTTTCAACTCTAATTAAACTTCCACTGATATAAAGAAAGGTACACAACAAACCTAAAAGGGATCAGCAACTAAATACAAGTCAGATGAGATCAAGGAATATGGCTAACTTTGGAGGCACTCCTCACACTCAGTCGGCACTATGACATTTTAGACTTTCTTTGCTGTAGAAGGCTCTCCTGTACATAAAAACAGCGCCCCTGCCCTTTCCCAACAGCCATCTCCCCAGTGAATCCTAACAATTGGTATGACACACAGGATGAGCAGACTGGCTTTCACTTATACCTAAAGTTTCCTTGTTTGTTTCTGTACCATAACAGTTCATTCTGTCACTGAGCAGCACCCACTAAGGATGAACAGTTTACCCATGCACTTAATGAAGGACATTTCAGTTGCTTCCTATTTTTAGCAAACATAAAGGTGTTACTAAGACATTCATGTATAAGTTTTTATGTGAACATAAATTTTAACCCATTTTTATATATCTAGAAGCAGGCATGGCTAAATATATTATTGTGGTGACAACATTTAACTTTGTAAGACAAGGACAACTGTCTTCTAAAGTGGCTGAACCATTTTACATTCCTATTAGTAATGGATAAGAATCCTCATTTGAATTAGAGATTTTGAGTGGTTTTGATTTTAGACATTCTGATATGTGTAGAGATTATATTTTAAAAGAGAATCTCATAGGCTAATAATAAGGTCATTTTATGGGGGTCAGGGAAACCTAGTGGTGTGACACTGTTTCTTCTCAAAAAGTTAAATATTTATTGTGGCAATTTATGATCTACACACAAAAGAAAAACTGTTAAAAGCATAACATTGTAAACAAAAAGTGCACAGCAGAACACACATATAATATGCATATCATTATGTGTAAAGAAAAAAGCAAGTCTAGCCAAGTGGATTGTAAAAGGCTCTAGTATACAAAATGAGCAAAAACTATCTAGTATCACAAGAAGAAATAACAAGAAGGGATAAAAGTAAAAGAAATGGGGAAAAATCAAAGAAACAAAAGGATTAAATGTTGGTGTTTTCATACTATGTGTCAAGCAGGAATGCAAATACACATGCTCTAACTTTACACAACATAGAAAAATAATGCCACACAAAAAAGCATAGATACATTATGACTTACAATCCTATACAATCAAGTAAAATTACTGTATTTTTGTACAATTCCAAGGTAATGACAGTGGCAGGCATCAAGGGTTGGTACTGGTGTTCTCTTTAACTGACACGCTGATTACATGGTTTGCACACACTCACTGCACTGTATGTTAATGGCAGGCCATCTTCTGTGAAAGATAAATAGAAGCACAACACCCACTCTTGGAACACTTAATCTAAATCATGACCCGAAAACTACAAGAGTGTCTGCTTTTTAAAAGTTGCACAAATGAACACCCTTCAACATACTTTAGTGAGAAAGTATTTTATTCTACAGAACTTCTCTAAAGTATAAAATAATTGTGTTTCAGGCTCCTCAAAAAATCTCCTTCCACATATACTTATTTTTTGAATTGGACAGAGGTCTAAAGGGTTTAAATGCTGCAAATTTTGGGACTGTTCTTTGTGATTTTTCTCCTTCATGCTACTAAAGTTACTCTCAATCTTGTCCTCTGTCTTCTTAGAACTTAAGGCATGGGAGGACCAAAAAAATCTGACACCTCTTAAATATAAAACTAAGGACTATGAACCATTTTGACCAGATAATGGAATATAAATTAAGGATTGTAAACTGACAGTTAATCAGAAAATTGTTCCAAAAGTCTATTTTCTCAGAGAGGAAACCTAAGGGTCTATGGTAAGTCACTCCAACTAGACAGAAACCAACACAGTACTATAGGACATACTGGAGAAGTATAAGAGTATCAGGAACCAAAAGACTCAACCCCTAAAAGCAGAAAACATTAACAAGAAGATTTCTTATATTACAGCCATTATGGTTTATTTACTTCTAATAATCACTGCAATATTTAATTTACTTAATATTTACTTAATTCATATACTGATTAAGTACTTATCTCTTCCTTTGAGTGGACTGAACCAAGCAACATGCAAAATATGTTTAAAATGATGAGATGTGACATCTGTGATTACATTTCAAAAAACTGTGACCACCGTGCTATACTCTACTGATTTCTCAAAGCTCGAGTCACTTGATAAAGCAAAGTCCCCTTGTCAGTTGATCCTGACAATGACACCTTGAACCTAAGTGTTTAGCCTTTCCCAAGTGGGCCTTCAGATATCTATCCAATGCTCCAATGCCTTGGCTAACCTGACTGATAAACCTTTTGAAAAACAATCATGAATTAGAAGTCAAGATAGTGATGAACCAAAAAAAACCCTGAAATAACAAATTGTTTTAAGATCTATACTTTGATACTCAAGAGGTAATGAATAAAGGAATTACATGAAATTCATTTTTATTATGGCATTACTCATAAATCTGCCTGTGGAAAGTAATCTCATCAAAAGCCAGAGTCTAAAAAGACAGAGGACAAAATTGAGAGTTATTAACTTTAGTAGCATGAAAGAGAAAAATCACAAAGAACAGTCCCAAAATTTGCAGCATATAAACCCCTCAGACCTCTGTCCAATTCAAAAAATAAGTATGTGTGAAAAGAGATTTTTTTGAGCCTGAAAAGGAAACAAAAGTTGAAAGCAAAAACAGCAGATCAAACTTCTTACAGCTGCCAACTATGGTACCATTTTAGAACTTCAGCCCTGCCAAGCCAGAAGGATTAGAAGACAGAGTATCAAAAGAGCTGTATACCAGAGGAGTTTAAAAAAAAAAATCACAGCTCCAGACTAAGGATGCTTACTAGGCTTTTAAGGACATAACCAGGCAAAACCCCTTGGAGCTAAATCCAAATCTCTATCAGGTTAAAACTACTTCAACAAAAGTTAACTGTGGGGCAAAACAAACTTTTAACACTTATAAGGGTGATAAGAGAAGTAATCCAAATCACCATACATAACCCATTCAAACCATCCAAACAATTACTAGAAGTATGAAGCTCAATGGTTATAATGAACTAGAAAATGAACCCAGTATATAGAAAAATGGTTCCTAGACAGTAGACAAGAACCAAACATGACCATGTTCTCTAAGACCAAGGAAAAGTTATAAGACTTCTGGTTGTCAAGTTACTACCCAGGAGTAAGTTACAAGTTACAAAACAGGCAGGAAAGACCTACAGAGTCAAGACACCTGAAGTGCCTACAAGTTGTTATAAGGCAGAATGTGAGAGATAATAGCACAAAAGTAATATTCACATAACCGGAAAGGAAGTTCCACCTAGAATTTGCCTAATCACCATATAGAAAGCAACTGAGGAATGGTGAAAAGCAACCCAACAATTTCCAATCAGAGTGGCACATGGCTGGGAATAGTCTGAAAGCCTACCATTTAGAAATTCCCTCATATAAAACAGTCTATCTGTAAGAGTCCTGAGAAAAGTATCTCGGGATAACTTAGACCTAAACAAGAGGCAGTTAGCACCACTGTAACAAAAGCTTAAAAGGAAAATGTAGTGATACTCCACTTGTATTTTAATAAATAAAGCTTGCTGAAGATAAGAATAAAACAGGTCAGACTTACAGACCAGGCAGTGGTGGCACACACCTTTAATCCCAATAGCCACACTAGTTTGCAACAGAAACTGGGCAGTAGTAGTATATGCCTTTTTTTTTTGTTTGTGTTTGTTTTTGTTTTTTGTTTTTCGAGACAGGGTTTTGTTGTAGTTTTAGAGCCTGTCCTGGAATTAGCTCTTATAGACCAGGCTGGCCTCGAACTCACAGAGACCCACATGTCTCTGCCACCCGAGTGCTGGGATTAAAGGCGTGCACCACCACCACCCGGCGGTAGTGTACGCCTTTAATCCCAGCCCTAGAGACAGAATATAAAATGGGAGGAGACAGCTCTTAGCCAGTCTCATTCTGAGGATTCAGGAGGCAGTATCACCATTTTGGACTAAGATAGAGGTAAGAGCCAGTAGCTGGATGTTTCACTTTTTTTACCTTGAGGTTGAGCCTGAAGTTTCTATTAGAGTTTCTATTAGACATGGTACAGGAAAACACAAAAGAACTGAAATGATTCCAAAGCAACTGAACTATATGTCAAAATACATCTAGTATTATTAGTTAAAGTAATACAACAAAATCTAGACCCAACAATGCTATAACAATGCTCTGGCATCCAATTAAAATGCAATCAAGCATCCAGATATAGAAAGTATGATCTCTGATGAAGAAAGAAACAAAAGCAAGAGATAACAGAACCACACAACAAGAATACTGAAAAGACTACTAAAAATGAGCTCCACAAAAAGAAGATATGGAACAAAAATAACACCCAAATGTAATGTACAGACATAAAAAAAGAAAAAAGGTTTAAAATAAAAATTGAATCAAATGGGATCAACCAACCAGTAGACTTAGAGAGATAGCAATCTGACCCTCCCTCCCCAAGTTTTACTGACTTACTTCATAGGCTCCTCCAAGCACCCTTTGACTGGGTAACATGCTCTAAGGATGTGACTGTAATCTCTCTTCCACACTTCAGAAACTGACAACCTTAGTATTTCTCTGGCTCAAATACTGTTTCTACTTCTCTTATTGTCTCTTTTAACCATGATGGCAGCTTCTATCCTCCAGGTATTTACTGTTTTAGTGAAAGACCTGACAATCTGGGAGCAGTTCACTTCCTAGTCTCTAAGATTCCTTACTGATCTCCAATTAATATGAGCTACTTAGTAGTACCTATAGCCCCTTTATTAAAATGAATGACTTAGTAACACCTATGGCCTCTCTTTATTGATTTCCTTTTTCCTGTAAAGTTATTTACTGGCATTTGTTAAAAAAATATATAAGATTTTTAATTAATATGCCTGGATTCATAAAAGCAATTCTGTTGCTCCTGGCAAAACTAAAGAAATTTAACATATTTTTAAGGATTAAGGCTTACTATTTAAGGAAATACTGAAAATTAATACCAGAATGTTAAAGGATACTAAAAAAAATTATAAATGTATTAGCATATTAAACTGAGATATAAAATAGCAAAATAGTTTTTAAAAAAGTGAATACTGGGCTTCAGAAAATTCAATTCAAGCTGTATATATTGAAGGCCCAAGATTTAGAATCTAAAAAATTCAAAGAAAAATTACATATCAGAAACAGTTAAAGTATACTAAGTCCACTCAATTTGTTAAAAAAGTCAATGATTCTGTTTATTTTGTATTATGTATGAACAAGTTATATATTATTTGTTCAATATATAAATGAACAAATTATTACATATTGGCTACACACCACTTGACTTGGATAAACTATACCAAAGAGCTATAAATTGACTTTGTTTTCAATAAATGTTATGTGAAGCAGGTAAAAAAAATATTACTGACTTTACTTTCTTCCCCCATATCCTTGTGAAGGTTATTTTGTTTTGTTTCAGGTGATGGAGGCCACAAGACAACACTGTGCAACCTTTCTCGTCAGGTGCCACACCAGGGGTCTGTGAGAAGGGTTTCTCAAGGGACCTGAGGCTCACTTGTCAGGTTAGGCTGCTGCTCACTGGGCTCAAGCATCTGCATATCTTTGCCTCCTCAGCATTGAAACCATAAGCCAGGGCCACCATGTTCTCTTTATGTGAGTACAAGGGCATCTCCCCACCCTTGAGAGTTGCTTATAAATCCAAGAAATGATCGTGGTCTTCAAAAGGCATACTCTTTAACAATTAGATTATCCCACTAGCAAAATAGTCCTTTTGACAATCAACATATGAAATTGTATACTATATAAATATGTAACATTTTACTTACTATAATACAAAAAATACTTTCATAAACATTCTAACCTAGCTGTTTTAATAAAAAATTACTTTTAAAATTGTAATTTAATAAATTACTTTTAAAAATTCTAAACCAAACATGCTCAGGAGAGAAACTATCTCTAGTTTCAAAGCATTTCACAGCCTTCCTAGAAAAATAAAACTGTAAAACTTCACTGTCCAGAGCATCCTGAACTAACCACTAACTCTGACTTTCACTTTTACCTACCTCCAGTTAGAGACTGTTCAAAACCATGTCTTTAACTGGTAGCTCAAAGGAACCAATGAGAAAAGTTAAGGGAGGAGTTACTTCCTATTTCTCTCTGGAGACAGAAGTTCTTGACTGCTTTTTGTACAATAAAGAGACCATTTCGAAATTAAAAATAAGAAAAGTAGCAGGTACAAAAGAAACTCAAAACAAAAGGCTGTGGTGCCTATTAGCACACCAAGGTGAATGCTCACCTTTAGCTGCAGTGCCTCAGCTCCACTCCACTCTTCTCACCTCGCCCTACATTAAACAGCTCCAGTTCATATGCTTCCCCTCCCCTAGCTTTTCATTCCTATAGAACATTCTGCTTTGGCTTGGTTTGAGACAGGGTCCACTATGTGGCCCAGGGTGGCCTCAACCTCCAATGGGCAATGCCTCCTAACTGCTGAGCTTACAGATGTGCAGCACCATGCCCAGAAAAATGTATTTCTTCAGTTCCAGGTATTTGATAGCAATGCTATGGAAGCAAATCTGAAGAAAGAAACCTGTGAATTAATTGAACTTCGGGGACCATGTATAACACAAACACCAAACAATGAGAATACAAATAAAGAATGCTTTATATTTCTAGAGAAAAATCAGCATTTCATTTTCCAACAGACTTAACATCTGTGGACAAGGAGCTATATGCACAAATTGAATTCTGACTGAAGCTAATACTAAAGCAGCCACTTTCCTATAGAAGACATGGGATGAAGCATTTTCACCCACTGACTTTTTTGAGACTATTTTAATAACTCAGGAGTGAGTCACACCATGTATGCACATTACTTTAAAATATCTATATTGGATTTTCTAAATGTATTTAAAGAAAAAATAAATTTTCTTTATTATTATAGTATTTTAGTTTCATGGATATACCCTTTGAATGCTGACTGCTCATATCCTCATGTCTTTACCAACTGGTCCATCCTTCCCTTTCCTTCAAATCTCTCTCATGCAGCCTTGTCTATTTGCTTTTTTCTTTTCTTTTTTTTTTCTTTTTTTTTTGTGACCCACAAAGATTAACCAGGGCCATATGTGTGACTACGGGTTTGGGGCTGTCCACTGGAGCCTGGTGGACATAGCAGAGAATACACAACTAAAGACAATGATTCCTTCTTTCCCAGGATCTATGGGAGCCTGGTGAACCTCACCTGCTTCCTTGACTGACAGTACTGGCCTTGTCTGGGCCCAGTAGGAAAATTGTAGTTGATGTGAGTTACAACAGCTGTATCCAATATAGGGAATGGCTTTTCATAGCCCTTCACCCTATCTTCTGGTTCTTAGAGACTTCCTGTCCCCAATTCTGTGATGTTCACTGAGTTTTAAGACAGGTAATAATAAGAATGATCTGTTTAGCGTTGGGTACTGGGTACACGTAAGTGCTTTTTTTGTACATCCTGGGCAATCAAGAGACTCTGTAGGCTCCTGTGGTGTTATCAACAGGAATGGCCCCCAAAAGCCCATAGACTTAAATGCTTGGTCACCAGGGAGTGGCACTATTTGAAAGAATTAGGTGTGGCTTTGTTGGAGGAAATGTGTCATTGGGGCTAGGCTTTGAGGTTTCAGAAACCCATGCAAAACCCAGAGTCTCTCTCTTCCTACTGCCTTAGGATCCAGAAGGAGAACTTTGAGCTACCATATCTGCCTGCATGGCGTCATTCTTCCTGCCATAGGGTAAAGAACTAATCCTCTGAAACTTTAAGCAAGTCCCAGTTAAAGAGATCTTATGGTCATAGTGTCTGTCTCTGCACAGCAAGAGAACACTAAGACAGTGCCAATGCTCACTCTAAGAAGACACTTCTCTCACTAGGGCTGGAAGTTGGTTAAGAAAACTTAATTTTTAAGTGTGTAGAGTCACATATAATAGAACATGTCTGAATTTTAACTAATATTTTTAAAGGTAAACAGGGAACACTGTATCCCTGAGAGACACGGAATCTTAAAGTCAGGAAGTTTCCTGTATCATCTACTATAAGGTAATTCTTCAGTCAACAAAATATTGAACTCATCTTTGGTTCTTCATAAGCAAACAGGCTGCCTATAGCAAAATGAAAAACTTCTCTTGAGTTTCCCAAACCCATTTATTTTGATATTTTAAAAATCTTATCAAACAGGCTCAAAGACATTATCTTCATAAATTTGTCAAAAACTGCTAATGAATTAATATATTCCAAATGGTTCAGAAATTTATTCCATAACTAAAAAGATGTTCTAAAAGTTATTCGAAAAGGATTGTGAGTTGATTTCTTTTTACACATTTATGTTCCTTTTTCCTCCTATACCATCTTGTTTTTCCTTTGTTTCAGTATAATTTACTTAACTACATACGACTAAAATGAAATCTATCAAACTGCCAGCAGAAATGCATATATTATATAGGTCTCTTTTCTGCCTTTCTGTATTAGATTTTGTTTGTATGTTGTTGTTGTTGTTTCTGAGACTCACTATGCTTGCTGACCAGGATGGGACCCAAACCTTGAGCTTCAGTAATCATCCAGGACCGGGCTTCCTGGATGCTGCACGCCACTGTGCCCAGCTGCTGCATGTTATTTTTTAATGAACACGTAAGCACTTTCAAACATGGGGATAAACACTAATTTCCTACAGCAGTGTTCTTTCACGAAACTGTAATATGACAACTGTCTGTGGTAATCTGGTGGAAAGTGGTACGAATTTGAATAAACATTTTTCAGACAAAGTTACAATAGGAAAGTGAGACAATATAGCTGATAGAAAATACAACTATAAAGATACTTAAAAATCAGGTGTTAAGATAGCAACTTAAAAATTAAGCCAGCCTCTTTTAAATTCATTTTTCTTCAATGAAAAGGCAGATTCAGCTGTCTAAAGTCTAATTATATTTGTTTTGTAACTCACTTAAGTCAATAAAATAATCTCAAGTTGTATCTACTAATATGTAATAAACTGTAAATAAAGATATATAAATAAGATGCTTTCAGGCATTTGAAAATTTTCTAATATGGAAAGCATTCAACACAATTACTTAGCTAATAAATACTACAAATAACCACCCAGACCCTCTCACCGATTTCAGCAGGAAGCTGTTTGATTTTGTTCTCCCGGATGCTGAGCATGCTGAGCTTCGGCAGGTTTCTGATGTCCTTTTCGACAGTAGTAATACGATTAAAGCGAAGGTAAAGAGTAGTGAGAGAGTCTAGCCTATATACCACTGAAGGAATTTCTCTCAGTTTATTATGCCGTAAATCAAGCATCCGCAGCTTCTTCAAGTTATCAAGAGAGTCAGGCAAACTAGTGAGTGAATTCTCACTGAGAGCCAGTGTCATGAGATTTACTAGACACCCCACCTCTGCTGGGAGGGACTGCAATTTGTTACTGTATAAATAAAGTTCTGTTAGCTGAGTCAACTCTTTAATTGATGGTGGCAGTATATGTATAGACCGCTTGGATAAGTCCAAGCGCATTGAGTTCTCTTCCCGGCATTTGTTAAGCTCCTTAATTACCTCAGCATTGCTGGATTTCTTTCTAGTCCCAGGTGCTGGATTTGGCCTTTTGATAGTATTGTCAACTGAAAAAGCCACCCCTGGTTGGGCAGCACTGGAATCCTTCTTTCCATCTTTGGCATCTTTCCCTTTGGTTTTAGGTTCTTTTTCTTTGCTTTCTTTCCCAAAACCTCCAGAAGCTTTTGCCTCTTTTTCTCTTTCCTTGGCAGATGGCACTTTGGGATCTTTCTCTTTAGAGTCTTTTTCTTTGCCTAAACTACTACTCATGTTGACTCAAGCCTAAACAAAACACTACATGAACTCCTTTTATTTGCCAGCAATCCAAATCAAAGATGAAGAGACAAAGATCCTATACAGTCAAAAGAGCATTGGCATGAAGTGATCAGCTTGGAGTTGCATCTCTCTGTTACATGTTGACTCTAAAGGCGTTATGCCCATTTCTGATAACTCATTCCAACTGGTAAAATGGTGCTGATGAGTCAGTGATTCATTGAAATTCCTGAAAAACAACAAAGACAGCAGTAAATTACCTTAGGTTATAATTTACATTATGTAAAGTCTCTCCAAGTAATCATTGTGGGATTTGCCAGTTTCCTTATATCTTATATATTATTCAAGTCCATCTATCAGGAAACATCCCCTGCAAACTACAAAAGCTAGCAGAACACATAAGACCTCCCTCCACAGAACTTACGTATATTAAATGACTAAGCATTTTAAAGTCCTTGGAACAGGGCTCATATAAAGAAAGTACTTAATTAGCTATTGTGATTTGGCCTACTTTTGAGCTCTCAAAACTTTGTATCAAGCCGGGTGGTGGTGGTGCACACCTTTAATCCCAGCACTGGGGGGCAGAGGCAGGTGGATCTTTGTGAGTTCGAAGCCAGCCTGGTCTACAAGAGCTAGTTCCAGAACAGCCACCAAAGCTACAAAGAAACCCTGTCTCAAAAAAAATTAAAAAATAAAAAAAACCTTTGTATCATAGTTAACTTGGATTCATTTTTTTACCTTTTCCCATGAGGATGTATAAAAATAAATTATTATCCCCAACTAAACAGACACGGAAGCACAGAAATACCTTTTAGCTTTTTAATCTCTTTGGAGTGATGACAGATCAAGAATTCAAATCAGGTAGTACATATCCATAGTCTGTATTTAACAAATACACTGACTCTGCTTTACCTACACTACTAATCAAATGGCTTTAGATAACAGGAAAGAACTCAAAGCTGACACAGACTAAGGAGCAGTAAAGAACAAGTACAAAATGAATGAAGTGAGATTTGTAAGGGGAAAAGAGGAGAAAGTTCAGGTGAAAGAGTCCTAATAAGCATATTGGTTGATTCTGATATATGGAGATATGAGGACAACCTTTGGAAAACAGTGACTAAAAGTAATCTCCATTGCTATTTATATTTTAGGAACTAAAAATGAAAGAGTTATGGCACGAGAATCTTTTAGATATAAAAGGATCTGGTGAGATGGTTCAGTGTGTTAAGTGCCTGTTAAACATTCATACACACGTGAGGTTAATCCCCAGCAACCATGTCAAAGACAGGCATGATGGTGGACATTTGTAATCCCAGTGCTGGACAAGGAACCTCTAAGACTTGATAGTCAGCCAGTATAATCTCATTGGTCAGCCCTAACTCCAGTGAGAGTCTGTCTCCAAAACCAAGGTGGATTTGTGGCTGCTTAGGAACAAATTGACCTTTGTCATGTACACACACACAGTTTTGTAGTTTAAAATAAGTCTTATTTTGTGACTAATTCTTATCATTAGTAATACTGTTAGTACTATTGCTTAAAACTTAAATTATAGCATCTTATCTAGAGACTTTTAATAAAAGTTCATCAAGTAGAAGACAAATGGAGAATATTTTTTAAAAATTTTCTTTTAGGGTGGATTACAGTTTGGAGGTACAGCACTTGTCTAGTACAAATGACAGCCCTAAGGTAAAGCTCTTGCAGGGTGAGGGGTGGGGGTGGGGCCCTGGGTGGTGTCGGAGGTATAAATGGGATATAGGCTTCAATCACCTAACTTTATGGTTTAGGCAACCAAAGCACAAGTGCCAACTACTGGTAAGATAGCCTATTAATGTCAGATTAGTGACATAAAATATATCATTTTAGGAAAAAACCAACATCAATGCGTTCTTTATTTTTTTTAATATTTATTTATTATGTATATAGTATTCTGTCTGTGTGTATGTCTGTAGGCCAGAAGAGGGCACCAGACCTCATTATAGATGGTTGTGAGTCACCATGTGGTTGTTGGGAATTGAACTCAGGACCTTTGGAAGAGCAGGCAATGCTCTTAACCTCTGAGCCATCTCTCCAGCCCCTCAATGTGTTCTTTAATTTACAAGGCTAGAGTGGCAAAGTAGAATATTATGGAATGTAGAGAAATAGGGAAGTTCTACCCAGAATAAAGAATAGCCTTGGTTTGTACAGGGCAGTGAAAAGATAAAAGTTCTGCTGCAGCCATATGCATAGATTGGGTGGGGTAAATGACTTTAACACAAAATTGTAGAATATGGGAATATACTGACAAATTTGGTGCTGCAATTAAATAAATATATCATCGTTTGCTAGCATATCAGTAAAAGCCTAACTCCCATTAGCTCATACCACTTAAAAACATGAAGAACACTTACTAAAACCGTGTAATAGTGAATAACTAGAAATATAAACAGCCAGAAAAAAATTCCCTTAAAGATATCAAGGAGAAGACAGACAAAAACTGAAAGATATCAGTAAATCCCTTAAAGAAAACCAAGAAAGCTAAGGAAAAACAATCAAACAGGTGAAAGAAACAGTTCAAGACTTGAAAACTGAAATACAGACAATTTAAAAAAAAGGGAATTCTGGAAATGGAAAATCTAGGCAAATGAATAGGAACACAAGCATACCCAACAGAGTGCAAGAGGTGGAAGACAGAATCTCAGGCATCAATGATAAGAATGGAGGAAATAGATGCATCAGTCAAAGAAAATGTTAAATCCAACAAAGTCTTAACACAAAACATGCAGGAAATCTGAGACACTGTGAAAAGACCAAACCTAAAAATAAAAGGAACAAAAGGAGAATACCAGCTCAAAGGCACAGAAAATATATTCAACAAAATCAAAGCAGAAAACTTTCCCAACCTAAAAAAAGACATGCCAATAAAGGTACAAGAAGCTCACAGAACATGAAAAGGACTGGACAAAAAAAAATTACCTCGCCATATAATAATCAAAACACAAAACATACAGAATAAAGAATATTCAGAGCTGCCAAGGAAAAAGACAAAGTAACATATAAAGGCAGACCCATCAGAATAACACTCGACTTCTCAATGAAGACTCTGAAAGCCAGAAGGTCCTAGACAGACATTATACAGACACTAACAGGCCAACAATGCAAGCCCAGGCTACTATAACTAGCAAAACTTTCAATCATCACAGATAGAGAAAACAAGATATTCCACAACAAAACCAGATTTAACAATATCTAACCACAAATCCAGGCCTACAGAAAGTAATAAAAGGAAAACCCCAACCCAAGAATTCAGCTGCACCCACGAAAACACAGGCAATAGATATTCGCACACCAGTAAATCCCAAAGAAGGTAAACACACACACACTATCACCAACAATAACAAAACCAAAAGCAATCACTGGTCATGAACATGCCTTAATATCAATGAACTCAATTCACCTATAAAAAGACACAGGCTAACAGAATGAATACGAAAACAAGAGCCGTCCTTCTGCTGCAAACAAGAAACACACCTCAACTACAGGGACAGACCTCAGAGTAAAGGGTTAGTAATAAAAGATTTTCCAGTAAAATGAACCTAAGAAATAAGCTGGTGTGTTGTAGCTATCTTAGTATCTTAAAAACAATAGATTTCAAATTAAAATTATCAAAAGTGATGAAGAAGGACATTTCATATTCATCACAGGAAAAATACATCAGGATGAAGCCTCAATTCTGAACATTTATGTCCCAAATATGAGGACACAGACATTTGTAAAAGCAGCATTACTAAAGCTTAAATCATATATCAAACCCCACAAAATAATAGTGGGAGACTTCAACACCCCACTCTCACCAGTGGACAGGTCTGCCAGACAGAAACATAACAGAAAAATAAGGGAACTGACAGACATCATGACTCAAATGGGTTTAACAGATCTACAGAACATCTCACCCAAACACAAAAGAATATACCTTCTTCTCAGCACATCATGGAACCGCCTCTAAAATTGTCCATATACCTCGATCACAAGGCAAATCTCAACAGATAGAAAAAAAATTGGAATCTTATCAGACCACCATGGCTTAAAGTTAGAATAAAAACAACAACACAAATTACAGAAAGCCTATGAACTCATGGAACCTGAATAATGCTCAACTGAATCACCCCTGGGTCAAGGAAGAAATAATGAAATTAAAGACTTCCTAGAATTCAGTGAAGACACACACAAACTTATGGATACTATGAAAGCACTGCTAAGAGGAAAGTTTGTAACACTAAGTGACTACATAACGAAAACGGAGAAATCTCACGCCAGCATCTTAACAGCACACCTGAAAGTTATAAAACAAAAAAGAAGCAAACTTACCCAGGAGGAGTACATGCCAGGAAATAAACAGAGGGCTAAAAATCAATAAAATAGAAATAAAAAGAACAATACAATCAACGAAATAAAGAGTTGGTTCTTTGAGAAAAATCAACAAGATAAAACAAATCCTTATCCAAACTAACCAAAAGGCAGAGAGAGAATATCCAAATTAACAAAGCCAGAAATGAAAAGGGGACCAAAACAACAGACACTGAGGAAATCAGAGAATCATTAGGTCATATTTCAAAAACCTATACATCACAAAATTGGAAAATCTAAAAGAAGTGGATAGGTACCACACACCAAAAATAAATTAAGACCAGATAAACAATTTAAATAGACGTATAATCCCTAAGAAAACAGAAGTGGTCATTAAGTCTCCCAACCAAAAAAA